>PVLC010024683.1:0-24386 GCA_004027655.1 Graphiurus murinus | reverse complement strand
CACCTTATAATCTCTTAATTTAGGTGGCTTTTTCCTTTCTTTAGATGATGTTTTATAAAATGTGTAGTTTTACAAGTAATTTGTGATTAAATATTTTCTTGCAAATTTTATTAATATTACATTATACTATAAGGATGTACTCTTTTATCTTTTATATCATTTAAAATTTTTCTCTGATCAGTTTATCTAAATTGGTTAATAATATGCTGCCTTGATCACTATAATGTGAGTTGTTTTTATTCCTAAATATATCATCTGAGAGTGGCATGGTTTCAAACACAATTAAAAGTTAAATTTTTTTTTTTTTTACCTGCATGGTGACCTTTGAATATGGGTGACATAGAGGAGATGATGAATTCAGCCAATATTAGTTATCAAATACTGTCATACCTTTTAAACTTGCAGGTAGGTATGGTCTATAGAAAATGATTAAGAAAAAGCTGGGTGTGGTGGCACACTTGTAATCCCAGTACTTGGGAGGCTGAGACAGGAGGATTGCAGGTTCGTGGCCAGCCTCAGCTACTTAGTGAGGTCCTCTGCAACTTAGTACTGAAAAAAGAAAAAGAAAATGATTAGGAAAGTTTTTAAATAACATGAGTTTGAAACATATGGTTCATGTAATTTATCAAGTAAGTTCCACTAAATCATCTGGCTTACTGCATTTTCTTAGGTCTATTTTGATGTCCAGTAGTTCTATCAAGGACAGCTTTTCTTTTTTTTTTCCTTTCTGTGTTTTTACCCATCATCTGTTCTCTTTTATTTTCCTTCCTTCCTTCTTTTTTCTATTTTAATTTAATTTGTTTATTTTTGGTGCTGGGATTGAACCCAGGAGCATTATACTTCTGAGCTACACCCCCAGCCCTGTTTAATTTTTTTATTTTGAAACAGGGATTTACTAAGTGGCTGAAGCTGTCCTTGAACCTGTGATCCTGTCTCAACCTCCCAAGTACTGGGATTACAGGTGTGCACCATCACACCTGGCCATCTATTCTCTTTAAATGCTGAGGACTTCTAGAGATGCTCAGAAGCAACTAAAAGGAATTTCCAGGCAGATAGTATGAGTTTAATATACATGTAACAGTGGAGCCACTTGTCAGTATAGGTAGATTTTTTTAAAAATTAGAATACAGCAATGTTTTTTAAAACTTCACATACATCTTTAAGCATTAGCTAATATGTTCATTAATATTGCCAAAGAAGCCAGGCGTGGTGGTATACACTTGTAATCCTAGTACTTGGGAGACTGAGACAGAAGGATTGCAGGTTTTTGGCCAGCTTTAGATACTTAGTAAGGCCCTCTGCAACTTAATGAGACCCTGTTTCAAAATAAAGAATAAAAAATAGGGCTGAGTAGGTAGCTTGGAGGTAGAATATCCCTGGGTTCAATCTGTAGTACCTCAAAAAAAAAAAAAAAAAAGAATATAGGGTTAGAGGTGTTGCTCAGAGGTAGAATGCTCCTGGGTTGATTGCCCAGTACTACAAAAAAAAAAAAAAAAAAAAATTGCCAAAGAAGTAATTCTAGTGTTTCTTCCATAGAAAGCTTTCTGATAACACTATATAATAAAGTATTATTTGTTAAAAGGGGTTTTTCTTATTTATTGTCATATATTATCTATAAATACCCTCTGGTGAATAGTTAATCTAACAAATAATTTTAAATGATTGAACAATAAAATTATATTCATAATGTATTTCTATTCTGATTCCATTATACCTTAGAATTACTGGCATTTATCCCAAGTAGAATATCTCTTTTTCCCACATCCATTTTACTGATGTTTTTAGAGTCTCATTTAGCTTTACTAAGAGTTACAAATGTAGGTATTCAGAGTGGGATATGATTTTCGCCCAAACTTTTCATACCCGGACCATGTATTTTCTTTAGAAGGACCCTTAGAAGAGTTTATAATCTCCCTTAATGGATATTAAGTGGCTCATTGATTAATTTATATTTGCTTTGTGAAGACAGAAAGATTCTATTTAATGATTAACTTGGATATTCTCTTTTAAAAGTGAATATTCATATGTCTCAAATATTTAAAGCCACATTTTTTCTATAGATGTGCATATTTGAATAAGACTATTTAAAATTTAGTGCTTATATTTGATTTTATAAAGTTGAGTTATGCAAGACAGCGATGGTGGTGCACGATTATAATCCTACTACTTGGGAGGCTGAGACTGGAGTATCCGGGTTCGAGATCAGCCTCAGCTACTTAGTGAGGCCCTCCACAACATAGTGAGACCCTGTTTCCAAATAAAGAATAAAAAATAGGTCTGGGGATGTATCTTGGAGATAGAATGTCCCTGGGTTCAATCCCCAGTACCGCAAAAAAAAAAAAAAAAAAAAAAGTTATGCGTTTTTTTTTAAACTATTCAAACACATATTAATTGCTTCCCTTTCACAAGTCAAATTATTCTTTGTGTGTGTATATGTGGTACTTGGGATTGAGCCCAGAGGCATTCTACCCACAGTCCTATTTTATTTTTTATTTTGAAATGGGTTCTTGCTAAGTTAATGAGAGTCTGTCTCTCTGTCTCTCTATACACACACACACACACACACACACACACACACAAACACACACACACATTTATTTATTTATTTATTTATTTATTTATTTATTTATTTATTTATTTATTTATTTATTTATTTGTGGTACTGGGGATTGAACCCAGGGGCATTCTACCTCCGAGCTCCACCCCCAGCCCTATTTTTTATTTTTGTTTATTTATTTTTTGCAGTACTGGGGATTGAATCCAGGGGCATTATACCTCCAAGTTACATCCTCAGCTCTATTTTTAAGTCTTTATTTTGAAACAAGGTCTCACTAAGTTGTGGAGGGCCTCATTAAGTAGCTGAGGCTGGCTGCGAACCTGAATCCTCTTGTCTCAGTCTCTCAAGTACTGGGATTACAGGCATGGGCCACCACGCCCGGCTGAGTCTCACTATATTCCTGAGACTGTCCTCAAATCTGTGATTCTCCTGTCTCAGCCTCCCAAGTACTGGAATTACGGGCCTGTGCCACCACACCTAATTTTAAATTATTCTTAAAGACAGCCAGTTTAATATGTAATGTTCAGTTTAATACTTAATTTTTCTCAAGTTTTTATTTTTATTTATTTTTTTATTTTTATTCATTTATTTTTGTGGTATTGAGGATTGAACTTGGGCATTCTATCTCCAAGCTATACCCTCAGCCCTATTTTTATGTTTTATTTTGAAACAGGGTCTCACTGAGTTTCGGAAGGCCTCACGACGTTGCCAATGTGGGCCGTGAACCTTCAATCCTCCTGTCTCAGCCTCCCAAGTACTGGGATTACAAGTGCATACCACTATGCCTAGCTTCAAGTTTTTAAATATGTGTGTGGGTATCTTAGTTCCTCACCTGAATGGAGATAATTATATCACATATTTTTTTTAAGTTTAATAATGTGGAAAAAAGAGAACTCAAATGGTAGATTAGGAACAGTACTTTTCTAGTTAATATTTGGGTTGATAAATAAGAAATTATTATAAGAGGTTATTAGTAAATTGGTTAATTCTCTAACAATTTGCCAACCTGTCCGCCAATTTTGATTCTTTTACATGACCATAAAAAACAAACTGTACATTATATAAAACAAGAAGGGTACATAGGGGCTTGTCCTAATTTTGCCATTTCCTTTTTCATGCCAGACTCGTTACATTAGAATAGATGGAAATGTTCCCTCTTCAGAAAGGATACATCTTGTTAATCAGTTTCAAAAGGATCCTGATACTCGTGTGGCTATTCTAAGCATTAAGGCTGCTGGCCAGGTAAGAAATTTTAGGTCTAAATTTGATAAGAAAATGTCATTGAGATAATTAAACACATTAACCATAATTTTGGTTTGTAAAGTGTAACAATTTTTGGTTTGTAAACTGTAATATAATCTTTTGTAACTGATTTGGCTATAACTTATATTTGGATTTCTAGTATAACTAGTACTTATTGTACTTCAAAGAGTGTTATAAAGTATATCAGAAAGAAGTCTCAACATCTTTGACTCAAATCTTCCTAAATTTTCAAGGAAAGAATTTCTCAGAAGAGAACAGTGCTTTTGATGTGGAACTTTTTTCTGACTCTTTTCCTTTCTTTGAATTTGCGTGAGTTTTCTTGTAACTGTAGTTTATCTTACTCAGGTTGTATTTCATTGCAGTCTGTGAGACAACATGGCCTGAGAGAGAAAAAATTCTTCTGTCTCAGAACTTGTTATAGAGTGCCCCTGGCTGGTACCTTAGGAATAGGTTTGGCTGCAAATAGATGAAAACTCCAATGAAGAATGACTTAATCATAAATTAATTAATAATTAACTAATGAATCAAAGAGACTTTATTCCTTCTTGTAGACAGTAGAAGCCTGGTATGGTGGTTCTGCAAAGTCTCAAGTAGCCATGCCCCTTCTAGCTCTCTGAGTTACTAGTCCAAGCAAGTATCTCTGTTTAACTGCTAGAGCTCCTCTATGTTAACTCTCCAGTCCAGGCAGCTGACTGGAGGAAGGCACACTATGTCTTACTGGCCTGCAGTTAGTAGCATGGCCACACCTCACTGCAAGGGAGGCTGGGAAGAGTAGTTTCTATTCCAGGTAGCCCCACTAAAGGTCCAGTGTTAATGTTACAAAGTAATAAGTGAAGAATAAATACAGAGACAAGCAATGGTGATCTTAGCCACACTACAGAAGAGTGGATCATTCTGGATGTATTTCCTACTATATTCTAAAATATTTTGGTACAAATGTCTAAGCCAGGACATTGAATATAGGGAAAAGTACTTGAGCATACTTCTGTGCCTCCAACCTGGTACAAAGATCTGTTTTTACACAGCTAATTGATGTATATAAAATTGTCTGTTGAGAGAAACTGTGTAGGTGAAGCATTTCTGGAACTCCCTAGGCATTCTAGCCAAAAGGTGGGTTATTCTCAACACTTCCTTTAGATTGTATTAAAATTCCAGTAATCTGAGCTAATGAATCTAGTAAGAGTAGCTGTAGAAGATATCACCAAGAAAAGCTTAATATTAGAAGTAGAGTACTTATAGCATGGGGAGGTGATAAGTAAGAAGCCAGGCAGCATAGTCTGAGACTTTGTAAATTAATTAAAATATAAATGACTTTTTGAAATAGAGTGCACAGGCACTCTATTTTATTCAAGGCCATGTTCCTGAAGAACTCGTAATTCAGGGCTTATACTTAAAGACTAATATCTTCATAGGGATAAAGGAAAGGAGAGAAGGCTTTGTTCTTGGTGCTGAAAATCTTACATCATAGTTTAGCAGATCTTAGAGTGACAGTGGTCTTACCACCATATTTTCCCTTTATTCTTGGATGTTCATATGCTTTTTACAAGCTTTAAGGTGCCTCTCCTTATATACTACTCCTTATTTTATTTCTAATATTTGATGGCATTTTTGGTCCTCAACAGCACAGTTTAACATTGTGTTTATTTGGCTCTATCTATGTTTTCATAACTCCTAACATATTTCATAAAGTGATTTTAGGTGATTTTTTTAGCATGAGAGCTAATGCCCCATTTAGTGAATGGCCATGTGACTTTGTTGTGTGATACAAAAAAAAAAAACTTGGGGGGATTGGCACTGGAAATTGAACGCAGAGGCATTCTACCTCTGAGCTATACCCCCAGCCCTTTTTCCATTTTTCATTTTGTTATTGTTATTGTTGTTGTTGTTTTGTGGTACTGGAAATTAAATCCAGAGGCATTCTACCTCTGAGTTATACGCCCAGACCAATTTTAATTCTTATTTGGAAACAAGGTCTTACTAGGTTGCTGAGAGCCTCACTAAATTGCTGAGGCTGACCTCAAACCTACAATCCTACTGTCTCAACCTCTCAAGTATTGGGATTACAAGCATGCACCACCAGGCTCTGCCTATTTTTCATTTTGAAACAGAGTATCACTAAACTGCTGAGAGTCTCACTATGTTGCTGAGGCTGGGCTTGAACCTGTGATTCTCCTGTCTCAGCTTCCTAAGTACTGGGATTACAAGTGTGCACCACTACACTTGGCTTCAAAAACAAATTTTTTTTTTTTTTTTTTTTTTTTTTTTGTGGTTCTGGGGCTGAAACTCCCAGGAACCTTCTAACTCCAAACTATACCTCCAACCCTATTTAATTTTTTATTTGGAAACAAGATCTTGCTAAGTTGCTGAGAGCCTCACTAAGTTGCTGAAGCTGACTTCAAACCTGCGATTTTCTTGACTCAGTCTCCAAAGTACTGGGATTACAGGCTTGCGACACCCAGCTCAAAATGTTTTTTGGTACAAAAATATTTTAAGTTAAAATAACATCAGAGCTTGGCACACACCTGTAATCCTTGTACTTGGGAGGCTAAGACAGGAGGATCACAGTTTTGAGGCCTGCCTCAGCAACTTAGTGAGACCCTGTTTCAAAATAAAAAATAAAATAGAGCTGGGGATGCAGCTCTGAGGTAGAATGCTCCTGGGTTCAATCCCCAGTACCACAAAATAGTAAGAACAATAATAACCTCATATAGTATAACAGTCACAAAAATCACTCACAGAGTTGCATTGCATGTGAACAGTGTGGATTAGGCCATACTCCTAAAGGATGGCAGATTTTCTGTCCACCACCTAACATCAGTTACTACTGTTTGGCCATGGCATAAGCATGTTTCACATTTCACTCAGTCTATCAGCTTTCAAGTCATGCATTTTTAAATTTTTCACTTTAGGAGATTTGTACTGCTTCACATTGACAAGACTTAATAGTGACTTATGTCACTATTTAAAATCCATGAAATTGCACAAAAATGCATTTTATATATATAGAGAGAGAGAGACATAAAGCAGTCAACTTTAGAGTCTTTAAGATATGACATGAGAAATTCACAGGAAATAAATAGTATAACTAATGACATGATTGTCTTACTTGATAGCATAGCAGTTTGAATTAAATGAAGAGAATATCAGTGCTCTCTACCTAGTTGCTATGGATACCATATGTTAGAAATTATATTCTCATTTATAATGTATATTTTATTTGATTTTCCAGTGGTAAAGTGAGTCAGTCTTCACCAAAGGATGAAATACTTTTGTTTATATTCATCAACCTGACTTTTGAAAATTTGAAATGCCTTTTAAATGTGTTTTTGTAGTTCACCTGGCTATCTTGCAATAAGCAATCTTCATTTGACTTTCATGAGTTGAATCTCCTTAATTTGGCTCCAAAGGAATAGCTGATTTGTTTTTAAGTAGTTTCAGTGTTCTTCATTTAACATGTTCAGAGAGACTTTATTATGTATGAATCTTATGTGATATTTTAAATTTAGTTGCATCTCTGTTTCTTCACTTTATTTTGCTTAGGGTTTAACATTTACTGCTGCAAGTCATGTTGTATTTGCTGAGTTGTATTGGGACCCTGGACATATAAAACAAGCTGAAGACCGTGCTCACCGAATTGGACAGTGCAGTTCTGTCAATATTCACTACCTTATTGCAAATGGAACTTTAGATACCCTTATGTGGGGAATGTTGAATCGAAAGGTAAAACTTGCATTTAAACCAAGTTACTGACTTCCTGATTATCATCCAAAGCCTGTGTAAGTTAAGAGGCTGAGTTTCAGTGTGTTCAGGCAAAACACACTAAGATAATGATGATAATAGAGACCAAGTTCAGAAAAGGCTTCGATTAATATGCTATCCTCTGTAATAAGAGACGCATGAATTTCCATGTATTTCTATTATTTTTTAAGCTCTTCTGATATTTTATTTATTTATTTTTTTATTCATCATTCATTTATTTTGGTACTGGGGATTGATCCCAGGGCCATCCTACCTCCAAGCTATAGCCCCTGCTCTTTTCCTTCTTCCTTTTTTTTTTTTTTTTTTTTTTTTTTTGTGTGTGTGTGTGTGTGTGTGTGTGTGTGTGTGTGTGTGTGTGTGTGTCTTACTGGGAATTGAACCCAGGGGCATTCTACCTCCAAGCTATACCCCAGCCCTAATTTTTGCTTGTTTTGATTTGAAACAGGGTCTCACTAGGTTGCTGAGGGTTTCAAGTTGCTGAGACTGGCCTCCAACCTGTGATCCTCCTGTCTGAGCCTCCCAAGTACTATGATTATAGGTATGTGCCACCATAACCAACTTATTTTATTTTATTATGGTGCTGGGGATTGAACCCAGGGCCTCACACTTGCTAGGCAAGTATTCTCCCACTACCTCTACTTATTTAGAAGGTAAAAGGCTAGGATCACATAGTTTGAAGCTCTAAATCTTTTTTGTAGCCTAAGACTAAATCCCTTGTACCTAGACTTTAGAAAAGGTAGGAATGACATTATTTGCTCAGTTCTCTCAGCTATCTTCTCTCCTCAACTTTGAAGGATGTTTATGAAAAGGACTTGACCAAAGATTAAAGGATTTCTCTTTTAGAGTTGCTGAAACAAAGTACCATATACTGGGTGGCATATAAAAAAATACAAATTTATCTCTCATAGTTGTAGAGGTTGGAAGTCTGAGATCAGGGTGCCAGCATGTGGGTTCTGATAAGGGCCATCTTCCAAGTTCTAGACTGCTGACTTTTTGTCGTAGCCTCACATGGTGGGAAAGAGGTCAAGAAAGTTCTCAGGGGTCCATTTATGGAGCTACTAACCCCATTCATGTAGACTCTACCTTTATGAGCAACCTCGTCGCCTCCCAAAGGCTTTACCTTCTAGTACCATCACATTGGAAGTTAGGATTCAACATATGAATTTTGAGGAGATACATTTAGTCCACTGCATTTTACTCCTCAACCCCCCATGTTCTTCTCACATGCAAAATTCACTTATTCCATCCCAACAGCCCCAAAAGTCTTAGCTCATGCTAGCATTTCTAGCATTACTTCTTTTTTTTTTTTTTTTTGGTGTGTGTGTGTGGTAATGGGGATGGAACCCTGGGGCCTTCTACCTCTGAGCTATACCCCTAGACCTATTATTTATTTATTTATTTATTTACTTACTTACTTATTTATTTATTTTGCAGTACTGGGGATTGAACCCAGGGGCATTCTGCCTTCAAGCTATACCCCCAGCTCTATTTTATATTTATTTTGAAACAGGGTCTCACTAAGTTGCAGAGGGCCTCACTAAGTAGCTGAGGCTGGCCACAAATCTGTGATCCTCCTGTCTCAACCTCCCAAGTACGGGGATTAGAGGCATGTGCCACCATGCCTGGCTTCTAGCATTACTTCGAAAGTCCAATGTCTCATTTAAATATCATCTACATCATATATGGGTGAAACTCATCCTGAGATAGAATTCCTCTCCAGCTGTAAACCTGTAAAACCAAACAAGTTATATACTTCTAAAATACAGCTATGAAACAGATGCATATTACACATTCACATTTCAAAAGGAGGAGAAAGGAAGAAAGGACTGGCTGGTCCAAAGCAAGCTAAAAGCACAGTATTACAACTTGGGAACAATCCTCTGTGACTCCCTACTCTATCCTCCAGACCCACTGCCTTCCAGATCCACTAGAGTAGAAATATCAGCCCGTTCAGTTGGGGAGGCATTGCCCACACTGGCTCTCTGTGGTGGCCCCCACCCATGCTTTGGCTTTCTTTCCTGGCCCTGCCTCTGATGTGGCTCTCTTTGGGGGCAGGAATCACAACCTCCTTTGGGCATTGTCATTCTCTGATAGGCAGTGGAGACAGACCTACTTCCCAGGACTGTGCCTATTGGGCCTGTGGTGGGAGTGGCAACTGTGAGTCACCTTTGCAGTCCTTCTTCCATATCTTGAAGAATAGCATATGTTCACAGCTGAATGTTGCTGTGGTCCAGTTCTGTGTGTTCTAGGAAGTCTAACAGATCACTTCATTTTGTTGTGCTGTCTATTCCCTTTATTACAAGCAGGCGTTGTTTCTGCTGGTATTGTACCATCTCTTTCTGGCTTTTATTGAGATGGCTGGTTAAGCCTTTCTTTCATACTCATACTGATCTCCTAATCAGTCACTTGACCACACCCTCAGTGTTCTCTTCCAAGCACTTTTCTCATTTTTGCAATATGGATAGTCTGAGAATTTTGTAAATCTTTAAGTTCTAGTTCTTTTGTTTAACAATTCTGTCTTCAAGTAATCTCTAAGAAGACAGAAGCTTTCTTTACAGCTTTCCTCTTTTCTTTCTGAGCTTTTTCCAGAATTGCCTTTAAAATTTCATTCATATCAATCTAGGGATTTTCTAGCATGTACTTCAAAACTCTCCTCACCTCTACTTTCCCTAGTTTCAAACATTTCTATATTTTCACATATTTGTTATAGCAGAACCCCCAGTTTTTGGTACCAATTTTTGTATTAGTACATTTGGACTACTTTAACAAAGTATCATAGAAATAAATGGAAATTTATTCTGCACATTGCTGGAAGCTAGAAGTATAAGATTGGGGTGCCAGTCTTGTCAGGTTCTGGTGAGGGGTTTCTTCTGGGTTGGAGACTGCTGAGACTGCTAACTGCTCATTGTAACCTCAGCTGATGGAAAACGGTCCAGAGAGCTCTGTGGCCCTATTAGAAGGGCAATAGTCCCATTTATAAAGTTCCACCTTCACAACCTAATCACCTCCCCAAAGCCCACTTCTTAATACTGTCACATCAGGAGTGAGGATTTTATTTTATTTATTTATTTGTTTGTTTATTTATTTATTTAGCGATACTGGAGACAGAACCCAGGGACATTCTACCTTCAAGCTACATCCTCAGCTCTATTTTTTATTCTTTATTTTGAAACAGAGTCTCAAGCCGGGCGTGGTGGCACACGTTTGTAATCCCAGCATTTGGGAGGCTGAGACTAGAGGATCCGGGTTCACAGCCAGCCTCAGCTGCTTAGTGAGGCACTCCACAAATTAATGAGACCCTGTGTCAAAATAAAGAATAAAAAATAGGGCTGGGGGTGTATCTCGGAGGTAGAATGCCCCTGAGTTGAATTCCTAGTACCACAAAAAAAAAGAAAGAAAGAAAGAAACGGGTCTCACTAAGTTGCAGAGGACTTCACTAAATACTTGAGGCTGGCCACGAACCTGTGATCCTCCTGTCTCAGCCTCCCAAGTACTGGGATTACAAGTGTATGCCACCATTCCTGGCTTAGGAGTTAGGATTTTAAAATAATGAATTTTATTCTTACCCTGCACAAGAATCAATTCAAGATGAATCAAAGACTTGGAAGTCAAGCCAGACACCTTGCAGCTACTTGAAGAGGGCATAGGTCCAACACTTCAACACATAGACACAGGTAAAAACCATAAGCAACGCAAAGGAATATCAATACATGGGATTGCCTTAAACTGAAGAGCTTCTGTGCAGCAAAGGAAACTATCAAGAACCTCAACAGAGAGCCCACAGAGTGGGAGAAAATTTTTGCCAGCTACTCCTCTGATAGAAGACTAATATCTAGAATATACAGAGAACTCAAGAAATTCACAGCTCAGAAAACAAATAACCCAATTAAAAAATGGGCAAATGATCTAAATAGACACTTCACAAAAGAAGAAATACAAATGGCCAATAAACATATGAGGAAATGTTCAACATCATTAGCACTCAGAGAGATGTAAATCAAAACTACCCTGAGATTTCACCTAGCACCAACTAGAATGGCAATCATCAAAAGCACAAACAACAACAAATGCTGGCGAGGGTGTGGAGAAGTGGGAACCCTAATAAATTGTTGCTGGGATTGCAGATTAGTGCAACCACTTTGGAAAACAGTATGGAGGATCCTTAGATGAATAGGAATGAACCTACCATATGATCCAGCAATATCACTTCTAGGTATCTACCCAAAAGAATGGAAATCAAACTATTAGACCAATGCATGTGTATTTATGTTTACAGCCATACAATTCACAACTGCCAAACTATGGAACCAGCCAAGATGTCCATTGACAGATAAATGGATTACAAAACTATGGGATATGTACACAATGGAATTTTACTCAGCCATAAAGAAGAACAAAATCAAGCCGGGCGTGGTGGCGCATGCTTGTAATCCCAGCATTTGGGAGGCTGAGACTGGAGGATCCAGGTTCGAGGCCAGCCTCAGCTACCTAGTGAGGCCCTCCACAACTTAGTGAGACCCTGTTTCAAAATAAAGAATAAAAAGTAGGGCTGGGGGTACAGCTTGGAGGTAGAATGCCCCTGAGTTCAATCCCCAGTACCGCAAAAAGAAAAAAAAAAGAAGAACAAAATCATGTTATTTCCAGGGAAATGGATGGAACTGGAAAACATTATGTTAAGTGAGATTAGTCAGTCACAAAAAGTAAAAATCGTGTGCTCTCCCTAATATATGGAAGCTAGGGAGAAAGTGGGACATAAGAGGGACTTTAGACAAAGAAAGAGAAACCTTAGATGAGCAAAGAAGGTGACAACTGAAGGTGATGGGTGGGAAGAACACCCTGATGCACATGATGTACTTTCACAAACATATCAAAGTCAATCACTAAACTGAACTTGGGAAGGAAGTGGGGAGGGAATAGGGCAGGAAATGGGAAGGGATAATGAGAGATGTGTGCATGTATGCCTTTACTAGCTTGTACCTAACAAAGATGTATGATTATAATGCACTAATAATAATAATAATAATAATAATAATAATAATAATAAAATTAGTTTTAGGGGGCATACAAACATTCTATTGCAAGATTTTTCAAATAGTGAGTACAGATATTCAAAACAGCCTATCATTTCTAGGTTAAATTTCAAAGTATATAAAGATTAGAATAAAAGTTTTATTTTTCATGTGCTTTTATTGGTGCATTATGGTCTCACATAATGTATATCATGTTGACATTGACATACATGCACACACACTTGGTGCCCCCGCCCCGTCTCCCCCCTCTCATACAGAGTACTGAGACTGACGTTGGAATTCTCACATATGTTAGTAATATGTTAGTATTTCCAATAATGAACCTCAGTCTTCCCCCTTTCCTTCCCTCAGACCACTTCCCTGCTCCACGGAGGTTTCTCCTCCATTATCTTGAGTCCCTCTGGTATCCCAGTTACTCCCTAGCTTGAGCATATTAAAGAAAACATATGTCTCTTCACTTTCTGTGACTGGCTAATGTCACTTAACATAATGTTCTCCAGGTTCTTCCATTTTCTTGCAAATGGCATTATTTTATTCTTCCTTATTGCTGAGTAGAATTCCGTTTTGTGTATTTCCCATAGTTTTGTAATCCATAGAATAAAAGTTTTTAAGAGGAAACCAAATAATAGAACTTTCTAGTTAGATCTTTTCCTCATTAAGCATAGAAATCATTGACTTGGTAATGTGGTTGTAATTTTGCATAATTATATTATTAAAGCCTATGACATATTGGAACAGTAATGTTTTCTCAGCAGCCAGCTTGTGATTTAAATGACAGTAAAGTTACTACTTTGTGTATTTCAGTTGTGAGGTAAACTCTTGTGAAATTCCTGGGCTTTTCCATCTTCCAGACTCAGATCACAGGGAGCACACTGAATGGTCGGAAGGAACAACTTCAGGCTGAGGAAGGTGATAAGGAAAAATGGGATTTTCTGCAGTTTGCTGAAGTGTGGACTCCAAATGACAGTTCTGAAGAGACTGGGAAGGAAGTTTTGTTCACTCATGTAAGATAATATGACTTATTCTTTTCTACTTTTTGAATATCCTGAAACTGTAACTTTATCATATATTGTTTTACATAATAAAACAATAAAATAATGCCCTCAATTATTCAGTGCTCTTGAAATAAGACTTCACTTAAAGTTGGAAAAACCTCATAGAACCCCAGATTAACATTGGTAGGAGGCTACAACAGTAGCTTGCATTTTCCAACCATTTCAGCACTCATTGTTCAGTTCATTAGGGATACACACTAAATAGAATCCAACCTTCAGAAGTAAATAGAGGAGTCTGTCTTTATGACTCTGACATTAGGAGATGATAGAAAAAATTTGCCTCAACATGCACAAATAATAAATAAAATATTGGGATTGAGATATTTAACTATGTCAAAAATCAATTTTTTTTGTTATGCAAAATGTCCCATAAATAAGCACAGACTCAGTAAAGACAATTGCAGCACAAGGTCCAATATATATGTACAATTTATATAACTCAATAACACAGAAGCAAATCAACAGAAAAACAGGTAAAAAATATATCAGAGGAGACCTCAGTAGCCAATAAACAAGAAAAGAAGCTCTGCCTTACTAAAATAAGGCAGATTGTGAAGGTCACTTTTCCACTTGCAAGTAGTAAATAGTCTTTGGTGTAATACTTTCAAGTCCTGTGACCATACTAGTCTCAGGACCTTTCATCCAGTGGTTTTAGCATTCATTGATGATTTGGGGGCTGAATCTGGTTTGAAATGGTGGTTTCTCTAATTCCATCATTGCTTCTATATCTGGCATTTTTCTCTAGAGAGAAATTTATTCCCCCCCCCCTTTTTTAAAAATATCACTATGAAGTTAAAGATTCTTTTATTTTTGTTGTTAATATTGTAATTCTTTTTGTCCTCTTTAAGCTTAGATCTAGCCAGTAAAGGCTTTTGAGTCTTTTTTTTTAAAAAAAACACTTCCTTATATTCTGGCAAACAAAATATTCCAGGTTTACCTTGAATTTTCTTGGAATTAGCCATTCTCTTAAAGAGCCTGAGTTTCCTCTACTGTAGAATAATATTTAGAAATTAGGGTGTGTGTGTGTGTGTGTTTGTGTGTGTGTGTGTGTTTGTGTGTGTGTGTGTGTGTGTGTATGGATGGGTGCATATGTGTGTGTGTATATGTGTATGTGTTACTGGGAATTGAACCTGGGTGTGTGTGTGTGTGTGTGTGTGTGTGTGTGTGTATGGATGGGTGCATATGTGTGTGTATATGTGTATGTGTTACTGGGAATTGAACCTGGGGCATTCTACCTCTGAGCTACACCCTCAGTCCTATTTTTTATTCTTTATTTTTGGAACAGAGTCTCATTAAGTTGCAGAAGGCTTCACTAAATAGCTTAGACTGGCTGCAAACCCGAATCCTCCCGTCTCAGCCTCCCAAGTACTGGGATTACAAGTGTGCACCACCATGCCCCGTGAAATTATGATTTTTTAAATTAGTATATCATTGCTTCTAGACTTTTTAATATACAGGGCTATATACAAACTTACATTTGCATAGAAACATAAACATGGATGTCAGAAGTGGTAGTGCACACTTTGTAATCACAGTACTTGGTAGGCTAAGAGGAGGATCATAGGTTCGTGGCCAGTCTCAGCAATTTAGAAAGGCTTTCCATAGCTTAATGAGACCCTGTTTCAAAATAAAAAATAAAATAGAGCTTGGAGTGTAGCTCAGAGATAGAATGCCCCTGTGTTCAATCCCAGTACCAAAAGAAAAAAAAATACATAAATAAGCATTTTAATTTCTACTTAATATCTGCTGTTGGAATCCAGCATCACCAAGTTCTTCTTCATTTCTGTATATCTGTATGAATATAAATATTTATATTTCCCTTATCCAACAGTGATAATTCTGATTCCTGCTATCGTCAGTATATTTACTTCTTTACTAAGTAGGGGAATAGATACATAAATTGTCGTAACATGTTATTTAGAAGTTAACGTGGCTGGGCACGGTGGCACATGCCTGTAATCCCAGTACCTGGGAGGCTGAGACAGGAAGATCGCAGGTTCGAGGACAGCCTCAGCAAGAAGTGAGACTTTCATCAACCTAGCAAGATCCTGTTTCATAATAAAAATAAGAAATAAGAGCCAGGTGTGGTGGCGCAGGCTTGTAATCCCAGCATTTGGGAGGCTGAGACCAGAGGATCCGGGTTCGCGGCCAGCCTCAGCTACCTAGTGAGGCACTCCGCAACTTAGTGAGACCCTGTTTCAAAATCAAGAGTAAAAAATAGGGTTGGGGGTATAGCTCGGAGGTAGAACGCCCCTGAGTTCAATCCCCAGGACCGCAAAAAAAAAAAAAAAAGAAATAAAGCTGGGGTTGTAGCTTGGAGGTAGAATATCCCTGGGTTAAAGCCTCATGACCACAAAAAATATAGAAGAAGTTAATGTGAATGAATTAGAATTATATCTATCTACATGTTATTTTTAATGCACAGTATATACACACAAGAATGTTCATATCTATGAATATGTATATATACATAATAAAACATAAACATAGGTTAGAAGAACATATATGAAGTTTATGAAATTGGTTTTCTGTGGGAAAGGAGAATAATGAGTCTAAGGAATAAAAATGTAACAGCAACTTCAGCAGAAATGTTTTATTTCTTTTAAGAAAGGATTAAAAGTAAATATTACAATTTTTGTATTTGTAAATTTTAAGTGATAGGTATATGGATGTTGATCCTCAGTGTATAATTGAATATTTAATCCTCCCATTCCACCCCTACAAATGCTATTTGGAGGCCATATATAAACTCAATAAGAGATAATATATTAGAGAAGTTTATAATTCATCCTGTCTGCTGTTTCCTACCCTTTTGAGGCCATATGATATGGAAGTTATGGAGTTTAATTTTAATTTTCCAAAGAATTAATCAGAAAGTATGGGAACAAAATTTAATATTATACTTTTTCTTATAATACAAAATTAAAATTTTAATGTAATTTTTAATTCCATTAGAACATTGCTTTTATTGTGGAATCACTTTTTGTGTGTGTGGTACTGGGGATTGAATCCAGAGGCATTCTACCTCTGAGCTGCATCCCAGCCCAATTTTATTTCTCATTTGGAAACAAGGTCTCTCTAAGCTGCTGAGAGCCTCACTGAGTTGCCAAGGCTGTCTTCGAATCTTCGATCCTCCTGTCTCAGCCTCCCAAGTACTGAGATTACAGGTGTGCATAACCATGCCCGGCTCCTATTAGGTTTTTAATATCTTATTTAGAGAGCGAAGCCGGGCGTGGTGGTGTACATTTATAATCCCAGCATTTGGGAGGCTGAGATCTGAGGATCCGAGTTCGCGGCTAGCCTCAGCTTCCTAGTGAGGCACTCCGCAACTTAGTGAGACCCTGTTTCAAAATAAAGAATAAAAAATAGGGCTGGGGGTATAGCGGAGGTAGAATGCCCCTGAGTTCAATCCCAAGTTGCGCAAAAAAAAAAAAAAAATCTATGATCATGGTTGTGTTTTACCTAAAATTCCCCAAATAACAAACTATGTATGTTTAAACATTTATTTTTAATACATATATGTATATATATGATGCATTGCAATTACACATGATAGAATAGAATACGAATGAATGCATTTTTCTTCTGAATGCTATCAGAACTTTAGCATTTCTTAGAGGAATTTTTTTATTTGTACTGATTTCTTTCCCAGTCTTCCTGAAAACCTTTTAATTTTTTCAGCATTTTGCATTTGTAGTTTACTTGCAGTTTTGTTAATAAACTTTGCCAGATTAACCAAACTTATCAGCTGCCATCAAAAACTTGCTTAACTAAAAAGTTTATAGGAATTCTAATTGGATGGTTTTTAGTAGCTTGTGGCTAGTTCTGTGGTGTCAGCATTTTAAGAAATGTTCATTTCATCTCTGTCCCAGCTCCCTACTGCAGCTGGAGGGAACTGGAGCAAAAGAAGAGAGATTGTCTATGTAGTCAGCACATGTCTCAGCCCAGCATGTCAACTCAGAGATGGGAGTACTGGAAGGCTCAAAGAGGGGGGACACAGCCAGGCACGGTGGTGCAGGCCAGTAATTCCAGTACTTGGGAGGCTGAGACAGGAGGATCACAGGTTCATAGCCAACCTCAGCAATGTAGCAAGACCCTGTTTCAAAATGTAAAATAGAAATAGGACTGAGGGTATAGCTCCAAGATAGAATGCCCCTGGGTTCAATCCCCAGTACCCAAAAAAAAAAAAAAGGGAGAGGAGACTAAGCAGGGAGCAAACTTGAGGGCAAGAGATGGTAAACTGAGGTCAGGAAGAGAGTCTGGTGCCCCATGCTTCCCTAGCTTCCCATAGCCACTTAATCCCTGCCAATCCATCAGATGCAGAGTGCTATGAACCCTACAAATGGCTTCTAGTTAACCAGTGAGTTCAGTAAATTTAGCAAATTGATCTTCGTTGAATTGTGTTTGAGGATGATGTCTGAGTACTCATTTGGTTTTGACTTTTCCACAGTGGTTTCCATTCAGTGGTGTCATTGGTCACCTCCACCTCCAGAGAACAAGATATAGATAATATTAGTCATTTCCAGGTGGTAAAAGGCAATTCTGCATAGAGAAGACTGAGTAGAGTATGTTACTTCACATAGTTGTAATCTTTCCTTTATGGAACAGATCAACAGGAAACCCCCAAGTCCAGCCAGAGCAGCCACTCCCAGTCATTCATCAGCCATTCTTGCTTTAGCCACAATGCAGTCTCTTCTTTCCTTTACCAGTTACTTTCCTTTTGTGTGTTCTTAGTTCAGTATTCCCAGTTTTCCTTATTCCCTTTTCCTGGTTGTCTGCCTACCTTCCCCTGCCTTCCTTCCTGCTGGCAGTTTGGCCTGGCTCAAGCCACCATTTCTTCATCACAGCCATCCTCAAGCTGCCTGGTCTGTACCCTCAAAGGTTTCTCAACCATCTTTCACCCAAAGAAAATTTATATTTCAAACATCCATATTCACATTAAAAATATATAAGATGGTAGCTGATCTGCTAAAAAAAAAAAAAAACTATGTAGTTGGAAAGGAGAGCTCTGCAGCATTCACAACTGGAATTTTTAAATATGCTCTCAAAAAACTCAAAGACAAACTTTGCATTTTTTATTAAGTATCAATATAATATGAAATGTTTGCCATGTGGACTAAAAAGTTCAAATAAAAATTGTTTCATAAGCCAGGCGTGGTGGCGCATGCTTGTAATCCCAGCATTTCGGAGGCTGAGACAGGAGGATCTGGGTTTGAGGCCAGCCTCAGCTACTTAGTGAGGCACTCCCCAACTTAGTGAGACCCTGGAGGTATTCCTCAGAGGTAGAATGCCCCTGAGTTCAATCCCCAGTGCCGCAAATAAATAAATAAATAAATAAATAAATAAATAAAATAAAAATAAAAAGATAAGAAGGGCTAGGGGTGTAGCGAGGTAAAGTGCCCCTGTACCACAAACACAAAAAAAATTACATGAATGTAAATCATAACCACAATGAGATGCTACTTCACACCCACTAGGATGACTAAAATGCAAAAAAGATGAGTATTGGTGATAATGTAGAGGAATTAGAACACTTATACAGTATTCTCAAGGGTGTTAAATGCTGCAGCCATTTTGAAAAACAGGCTGATGGTTTCTCAAAATGCTAAGCGTAGAGTTATCATGTGACCCAGCAACTCTACTCTCAAGGGAATTCAACTTATGCATCCACAGAAACACTTGTGCATGAATATAAGAGAGACATGATTTATAATATTCAAAAACTACAGAGCTGGAAGCCGGGCGTGGTGGCGCACGCTTGTAATCCCAGGATTCGGGAGGCTGAGACCGGAGGATCCGGGTTCAAGGCCAGCCTCAGCTACCTAGTGAGGCACTCCGCAACTTAGTGAGACTCGGTTTCAAAATAAAGAATTAAAAAAAATAGGGCTGGGGGTATAGCTCGGAGGTAGAATGCCCCTGAGTTCAATCCCCAGTACCGCAAAAAAAAAAAAAAACTACAGAGCTGGGATGTAGCTCAGCGGCAAAGCACTTGCCTTGCAAGTGCAGCGCCCTGGGTTCCCCAGTTCCAAAAAAGACAGAAAAAAGACCCCCATCAAAAAAGAAAAAAAAAATTAAGAGCAAGAAAAAAAAAACCCTTTAAAAGACAAAAACTACAACAATCCACATGTCCATACATCAAATGAGTAAACAAAATGTGGTTTATCCATACAGTGGAATATTATTTATTCTTCAAAAGGAATGAGACCCTAAAAATATCAGGCTAAATGAAAGAAGCAGACACAAAGGCTACATGTTGTATGGCTCCGTTTGTATGTGTTAGCCAGAAGAGGCAAATTCATAAAGACATCAAGTCAACTAGTAGTTTTCAGAGTTTGGGGAGAGGGAGGAATGAGAGGTGACTACCTCATGATATGGGGTTTCTTTTTGAGGGTCATGAAAATATTCTAGAATAAAACCAGATTTTGTGGCACATGCCTATAATCCCAGTCCTTGGGTAGCTGAGGCGAGAGGATTGCAGGTTCGAGGACAGCTTCAGCAAGTAGTGAGACTCTCATCAACCTAGCAAGACCTTGTTTCAAAATAAAAATAAAATAGGACCGGAGGTGTAGCTCTGAGGTAGACTGCCCTGGGGTTCAATCTCCAGTACCACACACGTACATGCACAGATGGATAAGAGGACAAATTGCAGCAATGGGAGGAAATCCAGGACCATAGCAGAGGATTTCATAATTAATGTGGTGAGCAGTGAAGAACAGAGAAACTGAAGGTAGGAGAGGAGTGGCTTGAGGAAGGATTGAGTTCCTTGGGGACCTCCTGAGTTTGAGGTGCCTTTAAACCCCACCTGATATCCCAGAGGCATTTAGAGGTCAGGCCTAGAGCTTAAAGAGAAATTATGGTATCTAGGCACATACTATATATTGGTTAATTAATTTAAACCCTCTGAGTGACATTCTAGTAATCTACATTATATGATGTGATACTTTGCTATAACTTGTAATTTTCCGTATTAGAAGAAACAACCATTCTCAAATACATTTGCATCTGCTGGTTTTGACATTGTTAAAACCAATAACATTTTTTACCACTTTTTTTTTTTTAACCAAAGTAGTATTTTAGTTGGTTTATTTTGTTCTTTTTTCTCTATGCCTGCCTGCAGAGAAAAATTAGTTGTAACTAAGAGTCAAAATTTTGTTCAACTATATGGGAATGGATATTTTGGAAAATCTTAAAAACCAGTCAGTCAGTCATATATTTTTTAGGATAATTTAAATACTTTTTTTTTTAAGTTGGATTAAAACCCAACTTCTGTCACTCTATATTTTTTTAAAAACAGACTCCTTTGCGTTTGTTTGCATATGTTAATGAGGGCTCTTTAGTTGCAGTTCCAATCATCAATTTGGTATCCTTCAGGAGACCAGCATGATGTCCCAATCATCCATTTGTTAAATAGGTTTATTAATGCTTTAAGAAACAGGAGCTGAATGATGAGAAGCAGTAATGGCTCCTATCAGAGCAGCCTTTGATCACAGTCTATTAAGCCTGACATCAGCGCTTTTGTTGGTGGCTGGTGCTTCACTGGAATAGCACCAGGCTTTGAAGTGCTTTATTGTTTTTTATGAGTTTTACTAGATTTCCTTTTCCTCTCCTTCAGTTCTGATAACTGACTTTTAATCCTATCATCATGGCCAAGGGATTTGTCTCAAAAGGCCAGTAGTTTACTATGGTGCAAAACAGAGCAAATAGATTAGGTCCCTGAGCCTTCCAGATAAAAACCCACGATTTGCCATCTTTTGCAATTTTTATTCTTAGCACTTCTCATCAAAGGCAATTTTTTCCTTTGTTTTTTAAAAATAATATTGAATAAAAGATAGGAACACAATAACTTAGTGTCAGCTACATAACTGAAGAGAAGGAATGTGTTCCTCTGTCTTCTAGTCTTCACAACATAGGCATCGACTTAACTACGTTTTCCCAAAAGTCTATGGTAAAATTACTGTAGGCTCAGATCACATCTCCTTTTTAGATACACTTGCATTTTAGTGCTTTATTTATCACATACTAAAAGGTTATTTAATTATTTATTTACAAGGACAAATAGTCATGGTGAGGTAAGGTAATATACTTATTACTGTAATGATTTTTCTAATTGCAAGAATGTTATTATAAATGACTTTTTAAATTTAATCTTTCTATTCAGTAACAAAGCTTGATTATATTTTGTCTTTCTGTGTTCCTGCCCATCTTTACCATTAAGAAAAGTGATAACAATGATAATATCAATAGTTTTTAAATATCAACCTGCCAGTATGGTTCAGGTGTTAAATGTTTAGCTATCAGTATGGCTGTTGGAATTTGAAAATTCTGGTCTATTTTAGGGATACCATTAATGTTACTAGTCTTTAGACTATAAGTGGCAGGGAGTCATGTTATTGATAAATCTAGTGTTTGTGTGCGCACGCGTGTGTGTGTGCACGCGCATGCGTGCACGCACATGCACGTCTGTGTTTCCAGAGATTGAACCCAGAAGCGTTCTACTTTTGAGCTACATCCCCCAGCCCAGCTTTATTTCTGATTTGGAAACAGGGTCTCCCTAGATTGATGAGTGTCTCTACTTGCTGAGGCTATCCTCGAACCTGTGATCCTCCTGTCTCAGTCTCCCAAGTATTGGGATCACAGGCGTGCACCACCGTACTCAGCAAAATCTAACATTTTTAGAGAACATGTTTATTTGAAAAATATTCTGATTGTAATTATTTCTGCCTTTTTCTTAGATACTTTAATCAGTGAATCCACTGAAAATTCTGTAAGCATCAACTAACTGAACTAAAAGTGGACATGCTATAAAAAATTAATATTGAAAGGACAAAAAAAATTAGAAGCATCCTTTAGAAATTTTTTTTTTCTTTCTTTTTTTTTTTTGCGGTACTGGGTATTGAACTCAGGGGCATTCTACCTCCGAGCTATACCCCCAGCCCTATTTTTTTTTTTTTTTAATTTCTTTATTTTGAAACAGGGTCTCACTAAGTTGCGGAGGGCCTCACTAGGTAGCTGAGGTTGGCCGTGAACCTGGATCCTCCAGTCTCAGCCTCCCGAATGCTGGGATTACAAGCGTGTGCCACCACGCCCGGCTAGAAATTTTATATTTATATTTAGTATTATGTCTATAAATCAGTATTTGGTTAAAAGCTATTCTTTTATTAATTAGCCATGTCCCATATACCTGCTGAAATCTCCCTAAGCAATCAATGGTGAAAGGGTAGGATAGTGTGTTTTGTGTTATGCTGGCCTACATGACGTTTGAGTTCCACCAGTAGAGTAATTTCCCAGCCATTAGATTCCATGTACTTTCTTCTATTTATTCATCAACAGTTTTCCCCTTTTTGACAGTGCAGATATCCCACATGTCATTTGTTCTCTTATGAGAAGCAATTCAGAATTCAGTTACAGATGAGCTAATCTAGTGTGCTTTATACCTACACAGGAATTACTCTATGTAGGTTTTCATCAATTTTTAAACAAAGAGGGGTTTTCATAAAGTATTTAAAAGACTTCATTTATTTGTTTCCTTTTCAAATTTAGGTTTACTACCCAGTGTGTATTGAAATGTGAGCCCTCAATCCCCCTTTAAAGCCTATGAACACTCAGGAAAGAAATGGAACTTTCTTTTTTTGTGTGATACTGGGGATTGAACCTAGGGGCATTCTACCTCCGAGCTACACCCCCAGTCCTATTTTTATTCTTTATTTTTGAAACAGGGTCTCACTAAGTTTCGGAGACCCTCTCTAAGTAGCTGAGGCTGGGCACAAACCTGGATCCTCCAGTCTCAGCCTCCCAAGTACTGGGATTATAAGATTACAAGTGTGCACCAGCACACCCAGCGGAACTATTTAAAACACAAATGTATCTTCACATATTTTACTCTAATCTCTCAACCTTAGTTGGGTCCTGAATCCCTTTGAGACTATGGAAAGAGTAAAGAACTGTTCCCCCAAAACACACATACAATGCAGATAGCATTTCATAGTTAACTTCAGGGGCTTCCCAGGCTCACAGAAGGTAGTCTAAGGTCTTGTGAGAGGCTCATGGATCACAAGTTTAAAATTTTTATTTGGAGCCGGGCATGGTGGCACACACTTGTAATCCCAGTACTTGGGAGGTTGAGACAGGAGGATCCAGGTTCTTGGCTAGACTTAGGTATTCAGTGAGGCCCTCTGCAACTTAGTGAGACCCTGTTTCAAAATTAAAAAAAAAAAAAAAATAGGACTGGGGTTGTAGCTCAGAGGTAGAATGCCCCTGGGTTCAATCCCCAGTACTGGAAAAAAAAAAAATCTTATTTGGCAAACCAGTAATCCTCTCTGTTCCCATCCAGTGCATAGTGCATATAATTATCTTTGGGATTTGGCAAAGAGATTTTCTCACTTGTTTTTCTATCAATCATAACCACTAAAATGTCAAAGAAACCTCATCAACCTACTTCCTATCAAATTGTCCAGAGGCTACAATCAGAAGGCATCACTGGTGATATGGATCAGATCTCTAACTGATTACCTCAGAGGAAATCTTTATTCTTGGTAGGGCTTCTTGCTTCTGGTGGCCCTGTAGCCAAGACATTAACTTGTAAGGTTTCTTACCTGAGACATCATTCATTATTGTCCACTTAGCCATCATAGCATTAGCTAATATCATTGCTAATCTTGACCTCTCCATTTGCTAAGATTATATTCTTACTGTGCCCTTTAGTTCAAGAACTACCTCCTTATA
>PVLC010024682.1:0-24387 GCA_004027655.1 Graphiurus murinus | reverse complement strand
AAGGGGCAGAGGGACGCCCTAAAGCACATGATGTACTTACACAATCATATCAAGGTCACTCACTGAAGTGAACCTGAGGGGGAGGGAGGGGGAGGGGATTGGGGTGGGAATTGGGGAAGGGGTCAAATGAGAATTGTGTGCAAATATGTTGTTAACAACTTGTACTTAACAAAGATGTATGCTATATTGCACGAATTACAATAAAAAATTAAAAAAAAACAAAAACAAAAACTAAAACCCATCAGGTGAAAGTTGTTGGGAAACAGGATATTCATGGGGTAGCAAAGTAGCAATCTGTAGATTACACATTAACTGTCAAAAAATGTTTAAAGTACATCTTTAAACAAAGAAATCTAGTGATTCATCGTATCTGAGTAATCAAACACTACATCATCTTTCATGAGACAAGTTGATGTTCTAACTTCCCAATAATGCAATCACCTGGGACATGTCCTTGCAAAGGTGTTCACCCAAATCCACTGAAGGCTTAAGACCTGGTTTCTAGATTCTAGAAAATCCAGGGGCTGGAGGAACAAGTTATATGACAGTATAAGTCAACAATTAGACAAACCTAGCATGTGGAACATTCAACAAAACAATTGGTCTGTTATCATCAAAAAGTCATTAATAAAACTAAAAAAGTGGGTGTGCTACTCTTGACTGAAAGAAACAACAGAGTCCTAACAACCAAATGCTAAGTGTAATCCTTCATAGGATTCTGGCAGAAAGAAAACTAACTATGGAAACACTTTGGGAACAATTGGGGAAATTTGAATATGGACTACTTAATAAATGGTATTAAGAAATTGCTGTTAATTCTTTTAGATGTAATAACTGTAATTGCAGTTATGTATAGAATGTCTTTATTCTTAGGAAAAGGCATGCTCAAGTCTTCAGAATTTAAATATTGTGATGTTTATAATTTATTTTTAAGTAGTCCCACAGAATAATAAAATTTCAAAAATTCAATACATGAATATCTCTATTATGCTGACAACACACACACGCACACATGCACAAACACAAACACAGGAGCAAATAAGACACATTTAAAAAACATTCACAATAAAGTGTACTGATGTGTGTTGTACTATTCTTTTAACTTTTATGTTTGAAAGTTTTTGTAATAAAAAGTTATAAAATATTATTCTTGAAAAACTAACGTGATTTATATGCTCAAAATTATATGATGGTTAGCCAGGTGTGGTGGCGTACACTTGTAATCCCAGTACTTGGGAGGTTGAGACTGGAGAATCAGGGGTCAAAGCCAGCCTCAGCTATTTAGTGAGGCTCTTTGCAACTTAATGAGACCCTGTTTCAAAAAATAAAGAATAAAAAATAGGACTGGGGGTGTAGCTCAGAGGTAGAATGCTCCTGGGTTCAATCCCCAGTACTGCAAAAATAAATATATATATATAATGGTTAAATAAATTAGGGAACACTCATAGAACTCATATTATATGGTTATTAAACATCTTTCCAAAGAATTTCCAGACAAAATATTTACAGTATAGTAGTAATGGAGGAAAATAGAATGTAAAACTTTATATATAGTATATATAACTTGAGCTCACTTTGTTAAACTTATTTTTTTAATTGACAGATAATTGTACATCTTTCTGGGCTATTTTGTGATGTTTTTGTACATTAATATTTTGTGTGATGATCAACTCAGGATGTGTAGGTTATCTATCATCTGAGACATTTATCATTTCTTTGTGATGATAATGAAGTCCTTTCTTATAACTTTCTTGAACTCTACAGCATTTAATATTACTACTTTTCTGAGTAATAGAACACCAGAACTAATTCCTCCTAGTCAGCTATGACTTTGTATTGGTTAACCAATCTCTCCCCATCCCTGCCTCTAGCCATTCCTCGTGCCTCTGTTAAGCACTATTCTGCTCTCTACCTTTAAAAGTCGAGCTTTTTTAGATTCCACTTCTAAGTGGAATTGTGTGGTATTTGTCTTTCTGTGCTTGGATTATTTCATTTAATATTATCGATTTCCCATTTTTATATTCATCCAACACATTTACTGAGTACTGATAGTGTGCCAGGAACATGTTTGAGTGTGTAAGATGAAAATATGCCTTAATGTTCTGGGGGTTATCCTTGGCTGTTAAGTTTCTAGGAGATCCTTAGTAGCTTCTGATGCATCTTTAAATATTTCAAATTGTACTAAATTAGTTTTATATCAAAGAAAGAAATAAGAATCTTATTTAAGGGCAGTTATCAGGAATTCAGTATTAATAATAGCTGGTGCGGACTGAGCACTTTACCTGTAGTAGCACCTCTTTCCACGCTCTAAGAACAAATCCATGTAGTCGTCACAATAACACTTTCAGGTGTTTATTGTTATTCCTATTATATACACGTTGGGGAATTTATTCTGCAAAGTATGACAAAATCCAGGGACACACATAAGTCTATATTTACATATACATATGTGTGTTTGTGTGTGTGTGTGTGTGTGTGTGTGTGTGTGTGTGTGTGTAGAAAAAAGGGAAGTTGCACAAATGCTTAACAATAGGAGAAAAGCTTAATCAACTGGGCGCCTGTGCTTAAAAGAATCTACATAAGGGTGTGGAAATCACTTATATAGCATAGTTCTAGGTGAACAAAAGAAACAGGATATAAAATCATGTACATATGCTTGCAAGCATGTTAGCAAGATGAAAAGGAAATATATCACTAGAGTTGCTGGATTAGGATAGAAGGGTGAAGAGTGCTCTTTTTTTTTTTTGCCTTTTCATTTTCAAAACTGAAATATAGCTATGCATTTTTATGGAGTAGAAATAATCAAAATATTTTTAGATGTACATAAGTCCTGGGAAAATGGTATCTTTTTGAAATGGGGCTTCTTTTTAAAGCCTGAAATATGTGTATACAAGCTTATGACCTAGATCTGAGCACTTTAAAGGTAAAAACAAATCTGAGAACACAGCTCCCAGTCCTCCCAAAATAGGCTGCAAGTCGATATTAGATGAGAAAATCTCCTCTCTGGCAATCTTAATGTCTCCTTCTCCCTCCATAATGACTTGATGCATAAAAATTAATCTTTTCCCTCTGCTTTGATCCCTGAGCTCCTTAGCGAAGATTCCATCTTGTTCTATCACACGCGAAGAAGCATTTTCCCTGTTATAATGTGACAGTGGCCCTACGGAGCACGACAATTTGAGTCTGAATGGGTCACAGTCAAAGAAGAAATCTTAAGAGGCAATTCCACCTAGAACTATTTAGCAAGTGCATAAAAAAGACACATTAACACTGTCTGAAGACTGTGCCCTTAACAAAAGAACTCGAGGCAGAGCTGGGAATGGGAAAGGTGGAGAGAAGGAAAAGCACAGGCAGGAGATTCTCTGGCGGCTCCACCCAAGGGTGCTGCTCTTGGAGATCACTTTCAGCCCCCAAACTTAAAACAAGCATATTCAAAAACTTTCAATAAGAAAGATTGTTTGTCAAGGCTAGGGAAAATATTCCTTAATTAGTTTACTCAATATTAAATCTGACATCTAGAATCTCAATATTAGCAAAAATGTGATAATTATAGCTGGAAGGCTTTTTTTATTGAATGTAAATTCATGTATAACACTTTTAGCACATCTCACTCCCTATTGTTATCTCTCCTTCAGTGTTCACACTTAAATGGAAGCCTTGGGCTTCATCTGAAATCTGGTCTCAAATTCACAACCTCCATTTTTCCTCTTCAAAAAAGTAGCCCCAGTTCACCAACGACCATGACAGAGGTCCATCCCAAGGAAACACATGACCTTGAGAGAACCTTCCAGAGTGTCCCGGTGGCGGCAGAAGGGGCTGGCTGGCTGTATCCCACACCACATCACTTTCTCACATGTGGAGTTCTGTGTTTTTTTCAGCCACAATTTTGACCATCTTGGCTGTGAATTAGGTGAGGGAGTTGTCTTGAAGAGGGGGAGCAGAGCAGGGAGCATGAGTTGGGTGTTAAAGTGGGTTGCATCTGTCCAAATATGCATTTGCTCAGGCTACCCTCACAGCATCCATGTTCTATACAGAAGGATACTGGAATGGTGTCATGGAACTAGTGAAGGCACAGGGAACATCTGAAGCTAGAGCTCTGCCCTCTCTAGGGCTTGCAGGGCATGAGGAAGAGGGGCGGTGCATGGCCATGTAGCGTACTGTAGACACCCCACCACAGAAATAAGCTCATAACCACATGCTAAGTGCAGGCTGACCG
Organism: Graphiurus murinus; assembly: GCA_004027655.1. Classification (NCBI taxonomy): domain Eukaryota; kingdom Metazoa; phylum Chordata; class Mammalia; order Rodentia; family Gliridae; genus Graphiurus; species Graphiurus murinus. The sequence continues at coordinate 20,171 of PVLC010024682.1, read as the reverse complement.
TGTGCTCCTTTCCCAAACATTGGCAGGTCATTGTGTGTTTTTACAATAAATACCAAGAAGCAATCATTGTTCTACTTGTTTGTTTGTGGAAGCAGCCAAAAGCAACCTTCCAGGGGTGTAATCTCAGATGCCTACAAGGCCTAGCTTCTCTTGTGACATCAGGAAGAGCTGGGGACCGAGGCGCTGGGGGACTAAGGCGCTAAGAGACTGTAGGCCCCTTGTAAACGGATGGACAGAGCTTTAGGATCAGTAGTCAAGTCACCCTGAGCAGTTGCAGGTCCAGTGTGCAGTGCTTTTGGTTTTTCAAGAGATGGCAGGCACAAGGGATGATGAAACACTCCTGCAAACCCAGTACTTGGGAAGCTGAGACAGGAGGATCATAGGTTTGAGGCCAGCCCCAGAAATTTAGTGAGACCCTATTTAATAAAAATAAAATAGGACTGAGGGTGTAGCTCAGAGGTAGAGTGAGCTGGGGTTCAATCCCCAGTACCAAAAAAAAAAGCCAGAATTAAGGATTTTCCTGTGAACTCTCCCAATTTGTTATAAAGTTGGCAACTATTAAAATATTTTTTTTTCTAAATTGTGTAAGCCAAACTGTGTGTGAGCTTGCTTGATCTGGGTCTTCTGCTTTGCAAGCACTGGTCTGGATGATACACCTGTGCTAGAGTAGATTTGCCTTTAGAAGGTCCTCAGGTCTTCACAGGAGGTACAGGGTACAACTTCACCTTTGCTCCTACACAGTCAGTGAAGGAATGCCCATCCCTCTTGGTACTCTGTAATTTTAACAGCATTATTTTATGGAAGAAGATGATAATCACATATTCCATGATAAAAGTAGGTATAAATTTCACAACCAATGATCAGAGAACAAAATAGAAAGGCCAGAAAAAAACTAGTTGTCTTTAAGCAACTGCTTAATAGGAGTCTTGTTCCAGCTACCAAGAAGAGACCCACCATAAGACTTCCTGGTGGAATTAGATTTTCCAGTGGGACACATTTCCCACTATCATCCTTTCATCCACCGCTTCCCACTCCACTGCCATCTTGTTGCTCAGGATACTGACTCAATGATAGACTGATTTCAGCTGCATCTTTTACTAGCCTCCACCCTCTCTTGTAAGCTAGAGACTGAAAGTGAAACCTAATCTGGTGCCCCTACTCGTGTTAGTCTGGGCACATCATCAGACAACTTTACTTCTTAGCAAGATGAGTGCTCACATAGAAAAATGTGCTTCAATAGAAGCTTTTGATGCACTTCATTTTTGTTCACATATATGTACACAGGCAGGGAAATCTGGTGGTGGTGTGTTGAGAATTGGAGGGGACCAATTTTAATGACAGAACATTTGGGAAAATCCTATATCACTAGTTGCTTATTTTTAAAGATATCTTTCTAACTGAGTACTACCTCATAACAACTTAATTTTAGGAGAAAAATACTTCTAGTAAAATAACTCATTTTCCCAAGCTCCTGTTTCTTAGTCTAAATACAACCACTTAGCTGCCATTTGTTTATGGATAGAGATGAAGAACTCCATGTTCTGGGGGATTTGTTATCAAGTCCAAGCCTTAAGCTTAGGCCCTTGATTTAGAAGTCTGTATTTCAATGGCAGTGTCATGGTTTGATTTTAAAAAAAAGCCTGGATCTAGGCATGGTGGTGCATGCTGGTAATCTCAGTACTTGGGAGGCTGAGAGAGGAGGATCGTAGGTTTAAGAACAGCCTCAGCAAATTAGTGAGGCCCTCTGCAACTTAGTGAGACCCTAATAGGGCTGGAAGTGTGGCTCAGAGGTAGAATGCCTCTGGATTCAATCCCCAGTACCGCAAAAACAACAACAAAGCCTGAAACCCAGAGAATGTGTTCAATTTCCCACTCTGCTACTAACTGGCTCTCTACCTTGGGTAAGGCATGCATGCTATTTAAGCTATGAGGGAGCATGTGTCCCAGAGAAAACTGACATGAAATTTCAGCCACCTCTACTCTTATTGGCTGAGTGAACATTAGACAAGTCCCTTAATGTCTCTAAGTCTCTTTTTCCTTGTCTCTAAAAGTAAGGATGAAGATTTTTAAAAAATCACACAATAGCTGACTTATTGAATGTATTTTCCAAGTGAGAAAATTCAGTACTAAATGTATTACTTACCCTATCTCCACTATATACCCTACTACCACGAACAATTACTAACAATTTTGAAAACTGTGTTAATAATTAGCAACCCTTGACAATTACACCATCTTTATAATGATTAAGTGATAGAAAAGAGATAAAAGCTCTTTGTCAACAAAAAAGATACATTCATACTAATTTTAACACATTTACAATAAAATTAGGAGGACCTAGAAAAGTCCATGGATTACAAAAACCCTATCTGTGCAGTGTATATTTTTATTAGGGACCACATTATCTTTTAGTTCAAAATTATCACCAGGTTTAAAATCCATGGACCTTGAGTTTCTATTTGTAATTGTAGTGCTCTCAATGTCATATCAAGGCATTCGCAATGGATCTCTAGGTTCCTAAGCCTGTGTTTAGTTATGGGCAGAGGATATAGAAAGAACACGTGGTCCCTGAAAGATGGGGAGGGTAGGAGGAAAGACAACACTGTGCCGCAGAGAAGGGACGATACAGAAAAGAGAGCTGGAAGGGCTGGAGGCAGACCTAGGTGGCTTTGGGAATGGACAGAGAGGTGGTTGTTAATTCTCAGCAATAATAATAGCAGCATACTAGCTACTTCCTTAATCATAGCCCAGGCACCATTCTAATTTATCCTGTTATCTATTCTTGTGTGGCAGCAACATCAGCCCATCAGGACAATTACATCAGAAGTACCAACTTGAAATTTAAAGAAGCGCGAGAATAAATCTATCGAAAGATTTCATTAATTTGGACAGCAATATGTTGGAATGTGTGGTGATTTGAATCAGGGCCAGCTGATCTTCCCCTCCCCGCTTGGCATACTGCCTCTTCATTGGTAATGCAAACGACCGCTGCAGCCGGCATCTCAGGGGGGCATTTACAGTGCTTAAGGGAACACACTGCACACTTCAGAGGCCTTCCTTTTAGATGCAATTAGTGTGTTCATGACACACCATTCTTATCTATTCATTAAAGTAAGTCCCTGGCTTACTTGGAGGCACTTCATGTATTTGTAGAATCTCAGGAGCTCAGAATTAGCTGGAGCCTGAAGGTCATCAAGTTCATGATCCCTCTGTTGGTCACTGCTCCCTCCAACATCCATGCCCAGATACTCTTATTTCTGCTCCTGTCCAGTGAGAGGTCACTCTCTGGAGTCAGGAGGAGCGGGATTGAATCTCGGCTTCATCCTTTACTGGTTGTGCAAGCCTGTTTCCTTGTGAGCACCGTGGGCACTGTGCCTGGCATCCAGGGTGGCCTGCAAGACTGGCAGTAGATTAGTGCTGCCAGAGTGGCAGTGGGAGGGTCGACAGACGGACTTGAGGGACCTTTTGAGGGGCGATGGCAACGGTTCTATAATTAGACTATAATAACTGTAAATTTACTAAAAGTCATTAAATTGTATAGTCAAGTGAATTTCATGATAACCCAGTTATGCCTCAATAAAATTTTTATAAAAAGATTTAAAAAAACACAGAGCAACATATTTTTCTAAGTTACAAAAATACCCAAGATGTTAAGCATAGTATTCATAAAATAAAAGTTGATTTTGAGTGTTTAGGGAGAAAAGTATATGTAAAAAGCAAAAAAAAAAAAAAAAAAAAAAAAAAAAAAAAAAAAAAAAAAAAAAAAAAAAAAAAAAAAAAAAAAAAAAAAAAAAAAAAAAAAAAAGAAAAGAAAAAAAAAGAAAAAGGATTTTAGAGAATCATCTGCTTTGTGCTCTCAAAATTAAAGAAAAATTATCTCTATGAAAGGTAAAGGTGAGAGCATTAAAAAGACTGAAAAAAAGAGAGAAAAATAGATCCATAATCCCTTAAAAAAATCCATGAGACCAATCTGTTTAAGAATTCAGAATTTTTTGAATTTTAGAAAGATAGTATGGGGCACTTTCCATAAATTACATAACACCCCCAACAGGGTATGTGGCAGCATCTCATAATTAAACATATTAATACTTCTTTAATGAAATGTATGAATATTCATACTAAGAAAGATAAATGCAAGACTATAAATAGACTCCTGTCAACTCACTTTTGCCAACCTGGTGAGTTTATTACAAACTTCAGAAATATCTTGGTTTGCCAGATTTTTGGAATTCTGGAGCTGGGGTTAGTTTTGTTCTTACTTTGATGGGTGGATGCTTTAGTGGCCATTTCATCCCTCCTCTCCCCATGTGACAGTCTCTCCCCAGAAGACCCTGAATTGGGGGTCAAGTTTGAGGAGAGACTGGAATTGCTTTCTCTGCCATGACTGAGTTTAGATGAGAGTGAGATACAGAAAGAAAATGGTAAAGGTGCAAGTTTTAGATGGGAAGTACTGTTCAGAATGGGGTGGAGAAAGAGGGAAGTTAGCAAATTGTTTTAACACAGGATACCCATAGAAAGTGTGTCCTTAAATAATAATTCAAAGGCACAGGAAGCAGGAAAGTGAAAATTTGAAGTCCTGCATCATTTACTTGGCTTATTTATTTATTTCAGGCTTATTTTGCAGACATTTATAATGTCTTCTTGTCAATGACTTACCACCTGCTCAGCTCTGCCTTTGATGCATGACGTGAGTGACCCTCTCCTCCTGCCTCCCTCAGGGAACCCTGGCTTTACAAGGGTCCAAGGCACTTGTCACCATACCAAAAAGCCAGAACTTTCCCTCAGCCTGGTGACAGTGATGTGACAGCCCACCATTGCTGGGCCGACCATAACTTACATCTGTTACATCTCTGTGTTTTAGAGGAACCATATTCCAGTAGACTCCAAGTTCCTTGAGGGCAGAATCTTTGTCAATCAGTGTCGCATTTCCAGATTCAGGTAAGCTGCTCAATAAATATATATGGATGAAAAGACAAGAATGTCAAATAAAAATAGTATGATAGTTTGCTGTTTTGCAAAAGCTACTAACCTTGCCTTAGGATCAAGACATATATCACGGAAAGCATTCCTTTCCTGGGTTCTCCTCATGCTATCTCAAATGATGTGGGTTCTAGGGATCTGTTAGTGTTTGTGGATGGATATCTGGCATTAAGAGTTGTGAGGGTGAGATGATTCTAGGGATGAATGAAACAGTACATTGGCATCCTAAAATAAATGAATGTAGCATCTTAATACCTCATTCAAGGTATTCTCATTCAAGGAATCACCAAGCAAAGGCAAGACTAGAGTGTGCATTTTCATCTTCAGGGGTCACAGGATAAAGCCGACCCCATGTTTCTACATGGGAATTACTTTGGGACTAGAGTTGAGGCAGGCAGGGGGTTGTGCCAATGATCAGTGCTTAGATCTGTTGAGACTCTAGAGGGGCTGTTGATGCCTTGCTCCTGACCACTGCATTAGAGAAAAGCAGCCCACTCCAATTATATGGCAAGCAAATAATTTATAATCCAAAGTATCAGCTTTGCTTTCAAACTCTTCTTATCATCATGCCCCCCACAAACTCACAAAATCATAAACTCTCAGATTTGGGTGAGGCCTTTAATATTAACAGCCTATACATCTGTGGGTTTCATATCCTGTCTAATGTAACCTCTAGGTATGGGGACCAGGGAAGTTAACATTGATGAGGATCTTGGTACAATACCAGACTTTTTATGCATATACTATACTTTATTTGTATTATCTCATATCCTGAGAATTATTTAATTTGATTTACTGACTTCTTTATATAGATGGGGAAATTGGAACTCAGAAACATGTGACTTCTTTGTGGCTCAGAGTTAATAAGAGTTAGAATAGGATACAAACCTAGAAAAGTCGCAAAGTCAGTACTCTTTGCACTAAGTCTCGAGCTCTCTGCCTGCCAAAGGGCTGATTCTGTCTGGTTGAAAGAGACCCCTCTGCAGAATGAGTAGAAATCGCTGTCTTTGAGTATTTTAGCTGCTGACCTCAGAGCTCAGGCCTCATCCTCCTTGCTGAGGCAGCCACTCGAATGCAAAAGACAGATGCAGATGTCTCCTTACAGTGGGCACTTTGCCCTCCTGCAAGGTGAGGACCAAAGAGTGCAAGGCTAGGGGAGATCGCCTCAAACGTGTGGCTAATACATGCAGTTGATTATTCAGTAACTGCAAAAGCCAACAGAGCAGTGGCTTCGCCTTTTGAGACCTCTGAGTGTGAAGCTCATGCCTGAAAAAGCTGCTCATCTCCATTCCTGGATTTTGACAGGAATGACTCTAGATGGGAGATAAGCAGACAGTTCTATACAGGATGCCGCCTTCCCACAGAGCACTGGAGCCACAATCCTTATCTTTATGGCCTCTTAAAAAAATCTGTTTTGTTCTTTCTTTTTTTTTTTTTCTCTTTCCTCCCTCCGCACAGCAGCCTATTGAAGTAAAAATCCCAGTGAACTTGGAATCTACAAGTATGGGTTCAGATGTAGTTTTGAGACTCAATGTTGGGTGATTGTTGGTAAGGCACTGCAGCTTCTTGACCCTCAGCCCCCTGGATTCTGTAAGGAGGATTATAATGGGAAGCAGCCAGGGGTAGGGATTAAACTAAAGGGGAAAGTGCTCTGGAATCACAGATGCTGTCCCACACAACACGGGAGGATTATTATGAGTCAGGGGAACAGGAATTGCCACAATCTGGGGCTGATTCTAGAGGTTCTTTGTAAATTATCATGCATATCCTCATGTGGTCTTGGAGCTTGGCCTAGCATTAGGAATTGATAGAATGTAGCCAGTAGATTTCATTTACCATTAGGTAATAAGGAGCTTACACAGGACTCGAGGACATTGTTTTGGGGGCAGTCTTAAGAGATCCCCATTCATCTTGCTGTGGTTCTGGGACTTTCAAGAGAAACATATTAGGTAAGTGTTATAGTTTGGATTTAGAAGGTACCCCTAGACCTCATGGAGACAAGGCCCCTGGGGTGTGGCCTTGGATATTATATGTGGTCCCTCCTCCCCTTGTAGTGTCTTGCTTCTGTGATGTGAGAGCAGAGTCTTCATTCTCTCTCTCCCTCCTGCCACCATGCCCAGAGCTCTGCAAATGTAACCTGACCTAACATAAACTGGATCCCTGAAATCTCCAGAACTGTGAGCAAAATAAATCTTCTTTCTTTAAGTTGCTGTGGTCAGGTTTTTATTGGGGGGGAGGGTCACAGTAGTTAGAATGCTGACTGAAACAGTAAGTTATGGAACTAAATAAACATAAACAATGATATAGCCATTCACAAATTTATCAGGCCACCAATAGAATATGACATTGTAGAATAGTTCATAACATGGAAAAATGGTCCCAATAGTTTTCAGTGAAATAAGTTGATTCCAAAACAGAATATAGATTAGGATCCTTTTATGAGCAATATACTTTTACATGGGGAAGGATATATCCTGATGTATTTGCTCATATTATCTATAGTTATTTTCTTATTTTTTATTTTTTGCAGTACTGGGGATGGAACCAGGGGCATTCTACCTCCAAGCTACACCCCCAGCCCAATTTTTTATTCTTTATTTGAAACAGGGTCTCACTGAGTTGCATAGGTCCTCACTAAGTAGCTGAGGCTGGCTGTGAACCTGCGATCCTTCTGTCTCAGCCTCCCAAGTACTGGGATTACAAGCATGCGCCACCATGCCTGGCTATTTTTTTTGTATTGGTAACTTTTCAATTTTCTGCAATAAAGATGCACTGCCTTTGTAATAAAAATATTTTTAAATAAATAAATTCAATAGCATGCAGCAACTTAGCAGGACTCTGCTTTGAAATTTTAAAAAATAGGGTTTAGGGTGTTGCTTAGGTAGAATACCCCTGGGTTCAATCTCAAAAATAATCTCAAATATAAATAAAATCTCAAAAATATAAATAAAATCAAATATAAATAAAATCTCAAAAATAAATAAAATTCAAGCAAGTTTAAGTCAGCACATTCATTAACTTCTCATGTTTGGAACATAAGACTCAGCTTGATTATCTTCTTTCAGTTTTTTCATTCTCCAGAAGCTGCATTGTTCTTTTTCTAGCAAACACACAGCAAATAAATAGCAGCTTTACCCATAAATTCTAAGAGACTCAACCCCTATGTCAGAGTTTGCTGAGAAGTCAGTCACTCCCCTGGAGCCACTGTCTGTAGACAGTTTCTAGCTAGATCTTGCCTGTACACCAGGCTGAGTTTGAAGCCTAGTAGAAAAGCCCTGCCATATTTTATAATGCACACATGGATATATTTCCATAAGAGCAAAGGCAATTAGTAATCATTCTTTATAATGTATATATTTGTGCATGCATATGTACTTATACTTGGCAAATTATGAATCCATGGTGGCTATTAACATAGATGTAATCTGTTCAGAACAATGAAAGTAAGGTTTAGTAGACAACCAGTAGGCTGAGAGTGAAGTGTTTTTTCTCATCTCTTGCAACTTGCTCCAGATCATTTAGCTGTGTGTGCCTCACTTTATTCATCCAGGTGGGAGCCATAGCTTGGCTTGGTGGTGCCATCAAAAACCTGAAATGAGACAGCCGAGTTTGAATCCCAACTACATGTCTTGTTGGTTATGTAAACTTTGGCAAGTTTCTTACCTTTGTGAAAGCTTGTTTTTTTTTTTCTGCCCAGTGTGCAGTAATATCTACCTAATGGGAGGTTATCCTATGGGGGATACATAGATCTTCTGCAAATGATATGGAGAATATCCCTGGGACCTGTATCTTTCACTTGGATGAAAGAGAAAAGAATTGGGTTCCTTTCCATTTTCCCACTGAAGTTCTACAGAACACCTAAATAGACACAGTGTTGAAGCATCAGCAATAGGCTGCATTGCCTCACCTAGTACGCACCTGCTACAAAAGAACCTCACATATTCAGTATCTTTAAGCAATCACCTGCACCAAAGCTATACTTTGTCTTGATGATGAAGTTTCTTTCCAGCAATAAAACTTTTAAATGTTGACAATTCTAAATATTTTTCTAAAACATATTTTACAGTAACGACCCATTGCTCTGACTGAAGCTAAACACACTAATCTGTATGTAACCATTTATTCATGTCTCATGTCCCTATTATTTCACCATGGTGTGTAGCATCTCTGTCCCTGTATTAGTGCTTGCATGCCCTCCATTCCCAGGCTCTAGTTGTTTCTTTTGCCTGGATAAGTGTTCCTCATCACCTTCTAGTTACAATAAAACCAGTGCTGCAGGATTATCTCAGGCAAATTCCCTCTTTGAGAAAGAAGCAAATTTTGAGAGGTGAAGAGATACAGTGAAGATAAGCTCTCAAGGTGTTTAATCAACTATGGATGGAGAACCAAGTCAAAGAGTTCACAGTAGGAGTTGCATTGTAAGTAAAAATCAATAAAGATCAGAGGGAAAGTCTGCTACAGGAAGAAAAATACATGGCTTGAGTCCAGCCTCTGTGTGTCTGTGTGGTACTTCCTTTCTGGCAGCTCTCAGAAACCTTCCCATACACCCCTGGGAGGAGAGGGCTGAGGGAGCTAGAAAGCTGACCTCTAGATTTAAAGAAGGCTGCCTATATGCTTGCGCATGCACACACATACACACACACTTCATGTGTGCACACACAGGTACACACCCACACTCACAGAGGAGAATGGGCACGTACAAAGCTATATGGTACCCAGACCTGACTCAACCAAATAGGTCCCATTTAATTCCTATTGGCTTAAACAGGTCTTGTTTTAAATGATGCACTTTGAGATAACCTGCTGGAGATCTGTGCACTGAATGTGTTAAAGAGCTTGAGGAAACTACAGCAGAGTAGCCAAATCCTGATTTTCATTTCCCGTTTGCTCCTGCAGTGACTGTTTCACTTGCCTGGTGGAGAAACATGCCTTTTCTTCCCAGTTCCACAGACCACTGGCCAGCAAAGGAATGGATACAAAAACTTTAACAGCATCTCAAGGGTGTTCCCCCTTGCTCCTCACCAACTACTGACAATCAGTGTGAAAGTAATCCTAGTTTTTATTTCAAGCTATCTTGGCTTTAAAAGAACCTTCCAAAAAATGATTGATGCGATGAATTAAACCCATAGGTAACCCCTGAAATCTGCTTTGAATAGCAACAAATTCCTAACAATATCTTCAACGCCTGCAGCAACGAAATCTAATCTCTGAACTCCTAAAGGTCAAGATTTGCTGTCTGGTAGCACAGCTCAAGAGTAAATGCTCCCTAATGCTGCGCTAGGCGATTGCTTTGCACTCCAGACAATGTCAATTTTGTCCAAGTAGCTGCAGATGTGTCTAGCATTAAGTCAGAATGGTGTCAAGGGCCCTTCTTGAACACCGGCTGCTTCTCAGAGAAACTGGTCCTAAAGCCCTAGTCTATTACAGTCCATGCCCAAAAGACAGACATTTAAGGCTTAAAGGAGGATGGAGAATAAAGCTGCATTAGATTTTTTTAATGTTTCTGAGTCAGGAGACCCAGGGGAAGAAATTCTCTGGTGATCCAAATGTCCTTCCCTCTTCCCTCCCCAGAAACACCCCTTTGGTTTTCCTGATTAAGGTGCTGCCAGGATCTAGGAAGTCCTACCCTTGAGCTATTTTCCTGATAAACCATTCATCACTGCTCTGGCCTAGTCAAGCTATGGAAAAGCTATAACAAACTAATGAACTCATTAAATTAAGAAATGTATATGTTACAGGAAGTAATGTGCCAAGGGAAGTCGTGTGGTGGGGGAGGGGAAGCAGAGCTTGGACCAACCCCCGAGCAGAGCAAGTACTCAATATAATGAAATCTGAGAATGCGTCAGCCTCTCCATCCCCACCCCTGCAAGAAAGACACCCCCAACACAATGGCGTGCTTCTTCAGTCTAAATCTGTTTTTATAAACAAGAAAACATAACAAATTTGAAAGCACACTTAAATTGGAAAATACAGATGAAGGCTTTTAAGGTTTTAAAATTGGTAATATCCAGATGACGATATTTTGCTCTTTGAAGTTGGGAGAGCTGATTGTAAACTGACTTATAGTTCACACATGTTGCTGAGAAAACCCATTCACCATTCCCAACTGTCTACCACCATTAGCACCTCTCTGCTATGGAGTAATCGATTTCTTAAAATTTCTTCTTATAAGTACATTTCTATTTGACATAGGTGACCATGAATTTCCACAAGCACGCTTTGCCAGTCTGTAGAGAAAATAGTTCTTCAGATAGGGACATCAGAAGTTGTTCCTTGTGTCAAACAAAAGGCAGTTCATCTCATGTTTTTACCTGGCAGCATCCTTGGCCCGCAGGAGGAAGGGACAAGCCATAGTTTTCCAACAACTCCCAAGTGCTCTCCTTGGCAACAGAGGAGTAAAAAGTGGCAGAGGTTACCCTTGCTTTGTTCTGGGACTTCTCGGTCTAAAGCCATAATGCATCCATGGATGTAATATCATTTGTTCTGTGAAATTGACAAAGGAGATTAACCTAATTTCTCTGCATTGGGATACATGTTATTGAAAATCCTGGGTTTGATTTTTGTATTCACCTGTCCCTTGATTGTGTTATGCTTTTGGACTTTCTTTACTGCCAATAACTTGCACTGGGTATCAAATATCACCTGAGAGGAATGCTAATTCAAACCAGGGTTGTAACCACAGGATCCTGGCAGGGAACAAGAAGGAATGGAGAAAGCAATTTTAATGTTAGTAAGTGCGAAAGCTGTGATGAGCTGGAAGGAGTGTTATTTAGCCAGAGCCCAGTGCTGTCACGCAGAAATGCCAAAATGTCTGTTTGCATCTGTTTTGTTGTTGTTGTTTGTTTGTTTTGAGTAGAGAAGAAATCATATTTGATTGTGAGTAAAACCTTTAAATGGTTAAGCATTGGCTAAAAATTTTTAAAACCTGGAGTAGGCAAACAAAACTCAGCTGCCTATCAGATTTCGCCTTTGGGATGCCAGTTGTGATTTCTCTTTAAACCCATTTATAACTCTGCTCAAATGGGAAGTCATTTGATTAATTAGATATGTTGGTGGGGAGATCTGGTGCAGAGGCAGCACGAGATCTGCCTATAATTGGATGAGCCACTTGGAGGAAAATCCAACTTTCATGTCTATACATGCCTGTAGATAAAGCAAATCCCAGTATCTAGTGTAAGAAAAATGGGCTTGAAGGCTTTGTATTCTAAAAGTGGAAAGACGGCAATTAGTGCCAAAAGAGGTCTAATAGTGAGAGATGTAGTTAAAGAGCTAAGAAGGTGAACTATGAGTGCAGATAACCCATGGTCTACAGCAGGATGCTAAATATTATTCCTCACACTCACTTGTCAACTGCAATGGACTAAGTTGATAGTCTGCTATGAAGGTTGGGAGGCTGGAAGGAAAAACTGCTAAGGATAGTGGTATTTTGAGTGCAGTACTCTAACCATCCCTGGTCTAAAAGACCCCGAGAGTTTAGGGATACTCAGATGGTTAGCTCCTACACAATCAAGCAGAGGTTCCAGGTCCATATACAAGGCAGTGACATAACTAATGGCCCTCAGAATTACCCAGCTTTGTATCTTTGTGTGTGTGTGTGTGTGTGTGTGGTACTGGGCATTGAAGCCAGGGGCATTTTACCTCCCAGCTATATCCCAAGCCCTTGTTTAATTTTTGTTTTGAAATAGGATCTCACTAGGTTGTTGAGTGCTTTGTGTCTTTGTCACATTTATAGCAATTCCACTGGGCACTTTAGAATTTGGACGTGCATCATGAATTTTGAAAGAAAAAAACAAAGAGAGAACATTCACTACCCTGGACAGAACAATTTAAAATAGAGATTCTAAAGTGAAATACTCAATTATCTGCAATTAAAAGAAAAAAACATCAAGTGATAAAACATGTATAAGGGCCCCACCCTTGGCCTCTGATATTCAAATATTAGAATTATGAGTCTTGTTTCCACTGTTTAGGAATCCACTGAAGTGGAGGCAATGTTGTGCTACTCAGATACTCTTTGGATGCAGCAATTCATGCTCCAGCTGCTGGGAGTCTTGGCTCCTGGTGGCTCACAGCTGAGTCCTCTCCAGGAGCTGCCATCAGCCACTACACTGCTCCTTGGGGCAGCCTCTGTTCAGTGGCTGGTCAAGGAGGATCTGAAGTCTCAACCTCCCTTGCCTCACTCAGGTCAGCTCTGAAGGGCCATCTGCGTTCCGAAGTACCATAAGATCACCACGTGGTAGTTCAACTTCAGTCTTGGCTCAATTCTGCTTTCCTTGCCCCGTGTTCTGTGCATAAATCTCAGAGTTTCAGCATCTGTTTTCTGGGAAACTGATCTCCAACAAGGACTGAGGTGAAATATAGGAGTTACAATAGACTATGAAAGAAGCTTTAATGCACATTGATAGAATAAAACTAGGAATTTAAGAAACAAGGAAGAAGTTATGTGAAGTTTAACAAAAATCATGTTCATTTGTCAATCATATTCAGCTCTACCTATATATACCCTACACATAGGATATATATATGTATATATAATATATATGAATATACACATATATACATATATATCCCCTACACATTGGTATATATGAATATACACATATATACATATGTATATCCCCTACACATTGGTAGAATATATGTGTATATTCATATATATAATATATATGAATATACATATATATATATATATATCCCCTACACATTGGTATATATATATATATATACATGCAGGCCGAGAAGTGCTAGAGCAAAGGTAAATGTGTTCTACACCAACTGACACCAGACATATGTGAGTAGTAGAAGAGAAACCCATTTTGAAATGTGTAGGGCCAGCAAGTAATGTAGAAAATTATGAGGATCCGATTCTCAGCACCTGGTCAGAACAGAAGTTGCATCTCTCATGAATGATATACTTGATGAACCAGAAGACAATTACTATATATTTTCTAAAAATTTGGTAAGAATTGCATTACTTAGATGCTAGGCATGGTGGTGTGTGCCTGTAATTCCAGTACTTGGAAGGCTGAGACAGGAGGATCGCAGGTTTGAGACCAGCTTTAGCTAGACCCTGTTTCAAAATAGAAATTTAAAAATGGCTGGGGATGCAACCCAGAGGTAGAAATCCCCTAGATTCAATCCCCAGTACAAAAAAAAAATTGTATGACTTAGAATAGAAGAGTTCTTGTGCACAAACCTTTAGCAGTACTATAAATAGTTGGTAACCTGTGTGACAAGTTGTATATTTTATGCATTGCTACAAAAATAGTGAATCAAGCCATACATTTTATGTATGTCTACAAAATATGATGCAAATGAAAATAACATAACATATACCATGAGTGGAGATAACATAAAATTCATACGTATGTGCCTATAATGAGGACACAATGATTAATGCAAAATATTTCAAAGAATATGTAGGATTCGTTGAAATGTTGAAAGAAAAATTGAAATGTTCTGAAGCCTAAGGTCTTAAGTGAAAAGAATGGAGTGGAACTTTACTGAAACTTAAAAATGACAGTAAAAAGTAATGTGACAAGATTAATAACAATTTGTGAAGCTAAAAAAAACCCTCCATTTTTCTAAATGGTCAATAAGTGAAATTCTTTTTGTTGACCATGTTAGGAGAAAAGATGGATTTATCTTTGAGGTTTCTCTATAGAAAATTTAATGAAATTGTCATTTGAGAAGGCAGTCAGTGTCTGCAGCTGAAAAATATTGGGAGAGGGAAGTCTTTTTGTGTGTGTGTATGTGTGGTACTGGGGATTGAACTCAGGGGTGTTCTACCTCTGAGCTATACCCCCAGCCCTATTTTTTATTCTTTATTTTGAAACAGAGTCTCACTAAGTTGCGGAGTGCCTCACTAGGTAGCTGAGGCTGGCCTCGAACCCGGATCCTCCCGTCTCAGCCTCCCAAATGCTGGGATTACAAGTGTGCACCACCATGCCCGGCTTGAGAGGGAAGTCTTATAGACGTATGCCAAGGTGATGATTAATGGTGGGTCTAATAAGTGTTATTTTTTTCAGACTTTGTGATGCTTGTGCTATTTTTTGGTATCTATATTGATCATTTGTGGAAGGAAGTACATAAAATTACAGGTACAAAGCAGATATGAATAGGTATATTTATTGAGAATAAGCAAATAAATAAATATACCTATTTATTTATATATCTATTAGTAAATATACTTATTCACACCTACTTTTGTACCTGTAATTTTGTATTTTTATTGAGGTCCTCCCCCTTCCCTTCCTCTCATCTCAAATTGCATAAGCTTGAGCCCCATGAGCTTGAGCTCCTGGGATTGCATTTCCTCCAGTAGACAAGGGACAACGGTCAAAAGGGAAGAGACCTTGAACTAGTCTCCCTCCCCGTGGGCCCTGGTGAAGGTCTAAGCTTTAGTAATCTTTATTCACAGCCAGTTTACTAGATGGTGAACTAATTTGAGGGACTCATAACTTCCCCAGACATCTTTCTACCTGCTTGATGAAATCTCCCTGGTGCCTGGGATTTCTTTAACAGAGGTGAGAGACTCCTGTGTTTCTCCAGTTTAGCTTAAAAGACTTGAGCCAGTCCTGGTGGCCCATGCCTATAATCCCAGTACTTGGGAGGCTGAGACAGGAGGATTGTAGGTTTGAGGTCAACCTCAGCAACATAGCAAGGCCCTACTTCAAAATAAAAAATAAAAAAATCTGGGGGTATAGCTTGGAGGTAGAATGCCCCTAGATTCAACTTCTAGTAACAAAACAAAACAAAACAACTACAACAACAACCCCACAAAACAAACAACCCAGTAAATACATAGTCTAGTTAAACCCTCAGTGTAAGTTAGTTTCATTTCTCATTGGTTATAGTGCTTGTGTGTGAAGACTGGGAGACAAAAGGTTCTGGTGCTGGGGCTAAAAGAGAGTGAAGAGGGGGAAGTCATGCCCATGGGTCTCAGGAGTATAAACTATTTATAGCACTGCAAGAACTTATTCATATTCCAAGTCATGTAATTTTTGTTTTTTTGGTACCTGGTATTGAACCCAGGGGGTGTTCTACCTCTAAACTATATTCCCAGTCCTTTTTTTAGTTTTTATTTTGAAACAGGGTTTCAAAGATACTCTGAGAATGGGCCTTCCCTACCCAAGGGAGGTGGAAGATATCAAAAATAAACTCCTGGGCAGAGAGAACAGAATAACCTTATACTAACAGCTCTTCCCCTACCTTCTGCAGAGGTGCCAAGCAGAGGCCAGTCACCCAGGGTGTGGGCAGCTCACACTGTGTGATATATGAAGTGTTTTTGAACACAGCCCAGCATTCTATAGAGAAGGCTCCTTCTCCAGGGATTTGTTAATCAAGAAGCACTGCACAAACACCATTCCCGGGGATGTTAATAGTATCTAGGAATAGGGGAGAGAGCAACAGCGAGCAGGAATCATGGTTTAGTGGGGAGAGAAATTTTCCCACAGATGAAAAATGTTTTGCCTTAATGTTAAAAAAAGACCCCTTTGTTAACAATTGAACAATAGGAAACTTTTTTTAAAACTGGGGATTGAACCCAGGGGATGTTCTACCTCTGAGCTACACCCCCATCCCTATTTTATTTTTTATTTTGAAACTGGTATTACTAAGTTTCTGAGGGTCTTGCTAAGTTGCTGAGGCTGGCCTTGAACCTGAGATCCTGCCTCAACCTTCCAAGTACTGGGATTACAGGCATGTGCCACCACTCCTGGCAATAAGCAACTTCCTTACATAAGCATTTTGAAAGTTAAGGATAGGATGCTATAGTGGAGAATAAAATAAACACTTTCTTCAAGCTTCTAGGCTTCTTGTGGTCAAGGTTTTCTAGGAATGATGGGGGAAGTGGACCTCATGCCAGCCTAAGAGTTGGACTTGGGCTATTTGTTTATGTGGATTATATGTGTGAAGGAGAAAGATGGACCTTTAAAATTAAATGTGCTGTTTTGGGTACACAGGCAAGATGGAAGAGAGACATGGGAACAATGATGTGTCATCTATCTTCCATTCCCTTGAACTGGCTCCTAGCCCTAAAGGTGGAGACAGAAGTAGAAGGAGCTATTTCTAGGAAAGATGGTATGAGACTCTGAGTTCAAGCAACACTGCAGGGATTCTGGGAGACAGAGAAGAGTACAGAGTTGGGAAGAGGAGGAGGCCTCCAGGTGCAGGAGCATGGGGAGTTGGCACCTGGTACAGACCTTGGTGTTTCCAGGTTCTCCATCAGCAGCATGGTGCTGCAAGTAGCTGGACCAAGGGACTCTAAGAGGGAGTCAGAGCAATGGATAGGATAGCAGAGAAGGCTTGTGGTGACTGGGGCTGATGGACAGAATCACGAGCCAGACTCCACGCTGCTCAAGTGATATGTGTGGCCTAATTCCCCTCGCCTACATCTTACCATTCCTGAGACCAGGAAAAAAGATCCCCAAGGAAAAGAAGAGATGAGGCAGTGGATCTCCCAAGCTTCAAACTAACCGCTTATGTGGTCCACTCCAAGGACTGGAGCCACTCTTGTCTTGAAGGCAGCTCAGTGCCATCGTGTCACCTTGTGGCACATTGGACCAGGACTCTCAGGCCTGAATCTCAGAGAGCAGATCCAAAGAGATACATTCAAAGAAGGACACTCTCCTTTATACTCATTGAGTTCGGGCAATTACAGATTACCACAGACTGGGAAGCTTATACCTTGAATACTTCCTTCTCATAGTTCTGAAGGCTGAGAAGCCCAAGAGCAAGGCACCAGCCGACTGGAGTCCGGGAAGGGCCTCTTCCTGCTTTGCAGGTGGCCATCTGCTCACTGTGCCCTCGGGCGGTAGAGAGCAGAGAGATTTCATATCCCCACAGGGCTCTCCACACTGACCACCACTCCCTTTCTTCTTAAGAGGGTCTTAGGAAGTGCTGTGGTCTGACTGTCCCACAAATTCATATCTTAAAACAGTAATTCCCAAGGTGATGGGATTAGGAGGTGGGGGGCTTTGGGAGGTGAATGGAATTAGTGTCCTTCTAAAAGAGATCCCACAGACCTAGCTAGTTCCTTCTATGAGAAGAAGACACAGCTAGAAGGTGCCATCCATGAACCAGAAAGGTGGGCCCTTACCAAAGAGTGGATCTACTAATGCCTTGATCCTGGGCTTATCAGTCTCCAGAATTGGAAGTAATAAATTTATGTTGTTTATAAGCCTCCTAGTTAATAGTATTTCTGTCATAGTAACTGGAACAGACTGAAGACAGGAAGTTCTGTCACTTCAATTTGATTCTTTAATGTAGAATGTGAATTTTTCCTCCACACCCTAGGGAAAGAAGTTTTTGTTGTCCAAGTCCTATTGATGACAGGCTGAGTCACAAATTAGCTACATTCTCATGTTGTTTTCAAAAGTGCAGATGCTTAGGGTGGCAGACCATGCAGCATGCATACAGTGGGTGTTTTGTTGCCTATCAGAGGTACCTATCCATAGAGCAAAGTCTCTGGGCCAGGAGAAAAGCCCAGAACACTCACTCAAGAGGGCAGAGAGAAAGGCAGGAGGTGAGCGGCACACAGCCCTTACTTAGAAAGGACTCTAGGATAATGGCTCATTAACAATGTCACAGCCAAAGCAAGATGGAAAAGTGCTTTGGGCCTCCTACCTTTGCCTTGGAATATAGATATGCTTTGGGGGGCAGCTATAGACAAGAGCCACTGTGATAAATTAGAGAGAAAGCCATAGCTCCCAGCCACATAATATATGAATTTCCTCTGCCTGTCAGCTTGTCAGAAATGAAATCCTGATTCCCTGATGTCAACGTCAAACCCTTTTCTGACTAGTTACCATTTCCAGGTGGAGACAGGGAAGAGGTGAGAGCAGAACTTGGTAAGTGCTGGGGGTGCTGCTTTAGAAAAGCACACTGACCCTTTTTGCCTGTTCCCACTCCTGTGGGGGAGATAGAACAGGTGGGCTTAATTGGCTCTGAAAAAAGTCCTTGAAATTCCCTAGAAAGCTATGCAAGCAGATGCCACTCTCTGGAGCTAAGCAGTAAAGAGGCATCTCTGAACAAGCCCCATGGAAGGCAGATGGCAGATTTGTCTTAATGAAACTAAGCTCCTGTCCTTGCTTTGCCGGCATGTTAGGATACCTTGACACTGAAAAAACGGGTGAGGTCTTTGCTGTAGAAGTTTAGGATTTGAGTTCTACCACATAAGGGTTGAAATGAAGTCAGAGGGCATCTCGTCAAAACAGTAACATCCATTAAAATTACTTGTCCTTTCCACATTCTCTTGAATTTTCTGATCTTTAAGGCTAGTTCATTTTGTTTGTTTTTATGGTATCATGGAATGACCACTTTACCAAGAGATTAAAGTACTGGGTTTGAGTTCTGTTGTCATTATTTACAATCAGTGACACCTTTCATCGACCTGAAGCCTCTGATTCCTTCACTATCAAGGAAGCCACTTTATGTCATGCCTGCCTTGCAGCATCACCTTGAGGACTTAGCGTTTGCATTTTCCAGACACCTGTTCTGTAATGAAATGCGTATCCTGGCAAGGGGATGCTAGTGGATACAGGTCTGGATGAGAGTCGGTCCAGACCTTGGGGAACTCACGGGCAGCTGATGTGTAAGGATGCTACGTGAACTGAAGAGCATGTCACAAAGAGAAGTGGTTTCATTTCCTGCTGCGTGACCTGCTTCCACCCCCCAGAATCTTTGACAAGTCCCTGTCTCGAGATAGTTTGGGTCTGTGCCCTCCTGGTCCCAGCTCCTTTTTTCTAACTCACTTCTAAGTTGAACTTGCTAACTGAGCTTATCTTGCACATTGAGAAGTTCCCATCTTCTCTTCTAAGTTAATATTCACTGAACATAGCACTTTTTTTTTTTTAAATTGGTGCATTGTAATCATACATTTTTGTTAGGTACAAGCTGGTAAAGGCATACATGCACACATTTCTCATTTAACCCTTCCCCAATTCCAGTCACACTCCCTTGCCCTCCCTCCTTCTCAAGTTCAGTTTAGTGATTGACTTTGATATGTTAGTGAAAGTACATCATGTGTATTAGGGTGTCCCCCTGCCCCCCATCACCTTCCATTAAGTCAAATTCTTTGCTCACCTAAGGATTCTCCTTCTTCATCTGGAGTCCCTCTTATGTCCCATTTCCTCCCTAGTTTCCACATATTAGGGAGAGCATACAATTTTTTACTTTTTGTGACTGACTAA
>PVLC010024681.1:8140-24489 GCA_004027655.1 Graphiurus murinus | reverse complement strand
AAAAAAACAAAAAAAAAAAAAAAAAAAAAAAAAAAAAAAAAAAAAAAAAAAAAAAAAAAAAAAAAAAAGCTGTGAGTTTGAGAAGGTCTTAGAAGGCCCTTAACACTGTGGCTCTCAGATTATTAAAGTGACAACTGATTTAAAGCTTCTCCCATTTATAACAATAAAATTAAAAATTTAATGCTCAAGTGTTAAGTATTATCCTATGCAATAGAGGTTACCAAAAAAAATGAATAAAACATTGTTTCTGACCTTGAAGGAGCAAGTATATAATCATCCATTTTCTCTATGATGAAAAGAGTCAATAAAACACTGAAATAAGTTAAAATTCATGTAAATGCAAATACCAAGGGGTAAATATATCCCGAGACAAGGGGAAATAGAATTTTATGTCCAGTCTAGCTATCATAGTTTAAAAGAGATTTGGCTCAAGTAGAAACTATCCAGAGAAAGATAAGATGAATGATTAAATGGAAGAAATGTTAGCTGGGCGTGGTGGCGCACACTTGTAATCTCAGCATTCGGGAGGCTGAGACCGGAGGATCTGGGTTCGCAGCCAGCCTCAGCTACCTAATGAGGCACTCCACAACTTAGTGAGACCCTGTTTCAAAATAAAGAATTAAGAAAATAGGGCTGGGGGTATAGCTCGGAGGTAGAATGCCCCTGAGTTCAATCCCCAGTACCGCAATAAATAAATAAATAAATAAATAAATAAATAAATAAATAAATAAATGTTGGGCAAATACTTTATCTTTCTGAGATTTATCAGAAAAGGGTGGGGAGGAGACTTCAACTAGATAATCCCAAGGTGCCATCCATATTTGCTACTCCAACAGTCCATGATTGTCTTTCCAAAATAAAAGATTCTATATCTTCTTTTCTCTAACTATATCACCCAACTCTATTCCTTTGATAGTTCATTAATTTATTCAATAAGTGTTTATGGAATCCTTGTTATATGAGATAGCATGACAGATGATATGTTGCTGTGTTGAGGGAACATTCTCCAAAGCTCTAAAGAAAATATGACATGGATCCTGCTTCAGGGAAGACATAGTCTAATTAAGGAAGGAATATAAGTAAATACACATAGACAATAAAGACCCATTCTATAAGAGTAATGAACTCTAAAACCAGCACATAAAGTGAAGTCATATCAGTCAAAATTATCCCTTGAAATCTTTGAAAGCACCCATAAAGTACATCATCTTCAACACTGTTCTCAAGTTCATCACAGTTTTTATTCTGGCATAGAAGTAGGTTACTGATTCTTTAGTTAAGGATGAGGTACAGTGTTAGGCTTGTGTTTAAAAACTCAAGTTGTAAGCCGGGCGTGGTGGCGCACGCTTGTAATCCCAGCATTCGGGAGGCTGAGACCGGAGGATCCGGGTTCGCGGCCAGCCTCAGCTACCTAGTGAGGCACTCCACAACTTAGTGAGACTCAGTTTCAAAATAAAGAATAAAAAAATAGGGCTGGGGGTATAGCTTGGAGGTAGAATGCCCCGGAGTTCAATCCCCAGTACCGCAAAAAAAAAAAAAAAAAAACAAACTCAAGTTGTATAAGCCAAGCATGATGGCACATGCCTGTAATCCCAGTACTTGGGAGCCTCAGGTAGGAAGATAGCAGGTTTGAGAACAGCCTCAGAGCAACTTAGTGAAACTCTGTTTCCAAATAAAAAATAAAAAGGACTGAGGGTGTAGCTTAAAGGTAGAATGCCCTTGGGTTCAATCCCCAGTGCCAAAAATAAATAAATAAATCCTCATAAAAA
Organism: Graphiurus murinus; assembly: GCA_004027655.1. Classification (NCBI taxonomy): domain Eukaryota; kingdom Metazoa; phylum Chordata; class Mammalia; order Rodentia; family Gliridae; genus Graphiurus; species Graphiurus murinus. Next base: position 22,720 of record PVLC010024681.1, on the reverse strand, counting down.
AAAATGTATATTTAGTGCTAGAATGCCCTTGGCCTGAGATGTAACAGTATTGAGAGGCAGGAAGGATGAGACACTCTCTCTCTCCAGGACACACATCCGTGAATTTGTGCAACAGAAGAAATCATCCTCACTCTTTAAATCACCCTTGTTCTTTCTACAGAGCATAAATAGTTTAATTCAACACACAACAGAAGTCTGTACAAAGTAGTGTGGTGGCACATAAGGACTTGTTTAACTCTCTTTCGGAAGTTAGGGAAGAGGCATGCAGAAAGTGGTATGCTAGAGTCAGGTCTTGAAGGATCGACGGGCACACCTCAGGTAAGTGAAAGAGAGTAGGAGCCAGTGCATCCAGATACAGGGCACTTTGGGTGAACTGCAAGCAGCATCACCTTGCTGAAGTTCTATGTGTGAGGGGACAGTTGCAGGATAGAAGCCTGGAAGGAAATGCCGAGGATCCGTTCATCAAGGAGCTGCCATTACATGCTGTTACTCTCGACATATTTTCTCAGATAGTGGTTCTCAAAGTGCAGCAACAGCACCTCGGAACTTGTGAGAAATACAAATTCCCAGGCTCCTCCCTAAAATCAGAAACTGGGGATGGGGCCCAGCATTCTCAGCCTTAACAAACCCTTGGCTAATTCTACTGCATACTCAAGTTTAAGAATCAATGGGGCACTACTGAAGAGTTTTAGCTAAAAAGAGGTAGAATCGACGTTAAGACAAACTCCAAAGCCCACATCTGTCCATTCCCTCACACTGACTCTCATGTATACACATATATGTGGCAGTGCTGACCATCAATGCTCTGTAACCGGATAGAACCCTGGGCTTTCATTATCTCCCAAATTCCTTCTGTCTGCTTAAACAGAATCTCACATATCAACTTCTTTGTTTTGACCATTTCCAAGCATATCTACAAAACTCCTAAAGTTAGTTTAGTATGTAACAATAAAAGATACAAAAGTAGGATAGATAGAAATGAATGATACAGGAAGTATTTCCCTCAAAAGTTGAGTAGGCTGATTTAGCAAGCACTCAGCTTTTAATTATATATTTAAAAAAATCTTCACTTTGAGCCTCAAACTCAATCCTCTGCAAGCTGTGAGACTGCCCTTTTCCTTGGTTAATTTTCTTATTTTAAGGATATCATTTTCCAAATGTTCTAAAACGAATTGACCTGAAGGTGGTGAAAGCTAACTTTGTAGTACTAGTCATCCATGTGCGAAAAATATTTTCACAGAAAAAGCAAGTGCATGAAAATATTTTTACCACAATAAATTGCTGGTTCCACATTTCTTTGAAAAGAAGAGAAAAAAAAAAAAAACCTGTGAATAATTAGTAATGTGCTTAAACTGCCAGCCCAGCACCACTGAAACTTGCTGGGTGCCAAATTATTTAGCTGAACAGTATTTAAATTAAAAACTAATGACTAGGTTAATTTAACACATGTTCATCTCTGCTCCAACTCTGTCTCTACTAATTGAGTTCCAAAGCTATATTTTAAACATGCATCCTAGTCAGTGAATAAAAAACATCTGACTACTTGAATGTAACAAGTCAGTTACCAATAACAACTTCTTTTAATCTAAGTTTTATTGTCATTTTAGATGTTTAACTGTAAACTGTTTACTAGACATTCACCAATCAGATGGAAGGAATAATGTACCATGTAAAATGTACAGAATATATCCTTAGTTAATAAAATGAGTTACTTAGGTAATTTGAGTGTTTTGTGTTGGCATTACAAGGTTTATAAAAAAAATGCATTAATAAAGCCAGGTGTGGTGGTGCATGCTGTAATCCCACTACTTGGTACTTGGAAGGCTAAGACAGGAGGATCACAGGTTCGAGGACAGCCTCAGCAAGTAGTGAGACTCTCATCAACCAAGTGAGACACTGTTTCAAAAAAATAAGAATAAAATAATAAAATAGGGCTGGAAGTGTAGCTCTATTTTAGAATGCCTATTGTAGAATGCCTTTGAGTTCAATCCCCAGAGCCACAAAAAAAAAAATTGCATTAAGTATAAACACTGAACTAAGCAGTTACCTAGAGCACCAATGACAGCTTTAAAAATCAGTCTATGGAGCCATTTTCTGAAATCTGCCAAAACAGCAACTTGTTCTGGGTATAGTGGTATACACCTATAGCCCTAGTACTTGGGGGGCTGGGATAGGAGGATTATAGATTTGAGGCCAGCCTCAGCTACTTAGTAAGAACCTATTTCAAAATAAAAAATAGAAAGGACTGAGGGTGTGGCTCATAGAGAGAACATGCCCGGGTTCAATCCCTAGTACCACCAAAAAAAAAAAAAAAAAAAAGTCTCTGAGCATTTAAATTTTGACAAGAGAAAGCCCAAGCCCTCCATCCCCATTGAGCCTACTCATTCCCCAAATCTATATTCTCTTTTCTCCATTCCCCCTCACTCAACAATCAATCTAGCATATAACTCCTCCATAAAGCTGCAAGAAATTATAATAGTTTACAGATTAAAAAGAGTGTGGAGAATCAGTCCAAAAAAAGAAGTTATGGTAAAATTCCAAAAGCACATAGCTAAGCCTGGTCTGGCAAGCACATGACATACCTATCCTTGCAAGGAGGGTATGGAACAGGCCACCCCTTCAGCTTCTGCAAACCATAAACGTCACAAACAGCCGAAACCACCCACAGAGAACCAACCTAAATCTATGTGGGCTCATCTACTCGATCCCACAACAGTCGCTGAACATAAAACACACAAAACAAAACCAAAAGGAAAAAATGTTTTCACACTATAGCACAGAAGAAAACTTAATAAGCAAACACTTGTCCATAAAGAGTTGACAGCGAAAAAAAACCTCCCAGACACCAAATGAAAACAATATCTGAATGTGAACTTGGCACAAGAACAAACGGAATAAAGTTATGAAAGCTAGGATTTGGAAAGTGCCATAATCATTTATAATAGCAGCAACTGTCCTGGATTCCCCTCATCAAAAACAACATGGAGGCAGGCTACCAGCCATCAATTTCTGGATCTTATAATATGTCCCAAGGGTGTGATGGTGTAATGGAAAGAAACAGTGTAGGAGCCAGAAAGCCTGATTCCTAGGCCCATTTTTGCCAAAATCCAGTCGTGGGACCTTGGCATGCCACTTTAGATGGAAGAAGTCTCAGAAATCTAGATGACCAAATAGTCCTATAATCTATATCTACACCCTGGGGCTTAGGCCATGGGTGTTTTTGGTGGGAGGTGGTGGTGAGAGAGGAGGGAGGTAGGAGAAAAGATTAGAAGAACTATTTGTTTATTTTATGGATCTTACATGAAAATGAGAAGATAAAAACAAAATCATCCTCAAGAAGTCTGGGGAGATACAGAATAGAGAGACCTATCTTTGCCCCAAGAAATTGACAATGTAGGTCCTGGGATAAAAATAAACAGAGAAGAAGGAATTAATCCAAATGTCTTTCATTGGGTAAATCCAATCTCCTACCAATAGATAGATAATCTCCCCTATATAATATTCCCATTAGATAATTTCCTAAACCTCCACCTGAATTCCTCTACCATCACATGGGCTTTACTCTTTCATAAGAGAACTCATCTTAATTGTTTGAAAACAAATTTGAAAATTAGATTCTCTCATAAATGTGGCCCTGGTTCTCTCTTTTAGGGTCACAGGATATGTTAACCTCTTTTCCTCAATCAGATCTAAATATATTTGAAAAGGCTGTTTCATTCCACCCCTACCACCAGTCCCAAGCCAGGTTAAACACTCACACTTCTCTCAACCCTCCCTCATCTGACATGGTTTCCAGAGTGTTCACAGGCTGGGTCTCCCTGAGTCTGGTTTGGCAGAGCAACTCTTAACATATGGCACCAAGAATGGAACACAATATCCCAAATGTGGTCTGACAATTCAACCCTATTCAAGAAAATATTTACTGAGTGCCTTCTATGCTCCAGACTAATGGCCTTTTTGTTTTTTTCATCTTGACTATACTTCTATTAATGTACTCTAAAAATACATTAGCTTTGTTTGTTTTAGTTCATTTCATACTACGTTATCAGGATAAAAATGAGACTATAGTTTGTTATCCAAGTGATCAGTTTTTTCCTCTCTTGCCAGTTCCATAGACATCATAATACAGTGGAACAATCAAAAGGTTGTTAGTCATGTGGCCCTGGGTGGACCCTGCCATTTATTAGCTGAGTGACCTTAAACACTGATTCCCTCATACCTTGTTGTGCAAGTCTCTGATAAAAATAATTTTAAAAGGCAAAGTCAATGACAGATTTGTGTGGCACAAAAGGTTGTCTTCCAGATTGAGAATGATCCACCAATCCAATCAAAGAGTGATTGCCTGTTATGTTTCAGGAATGGAAGATGAGATGGCTCGTTAGTGAAGGGAAAGGGAACTAATCTGTAATATACATTACCTCACTTCATAATAATCTGCAAGACAATTAAATTGTTTTTACAGAGAAAAAAAATTAAGGAATTGGGTGATGTTCAAAGAGCGACGGGGTAATGAATGGAGAGGCTAGAATCAACGTAGTTCCATCTCACTCCTGTTACTGTTACCTGGTGAGAACTGAGCACAAGAAGAATATATGTGGTCAAGGTGGATTGATGGGTTAGGAGAAGCAGAAAAGAGTACATGTGGTGGCACAAGTAGTATACAGCTAGAGATAAACCCAGGAAGGTTAAGTTGAAACCAAATTGCAATAGGTCCCGAATTTCATACTAAGGAATGTGGATTCAATCAGTAGATCAGTAGACTTTTTTTGTGTGTGTGATACCTAGGAGCATTCTACCTCCAAGCTACACCTCCAACCTTCCCCTCCCCCCCCCTTTTTTTTTATTGTTGCTGAGGATGTCCTCAAACCTGTGATCCTCCTGTATTGGCCTCCCACATACTGGGATTAGAGGTGTGCACCACCACACCTGGCTATTAAGAGTCAACTTCTGTTGGTTATAGTTAGTGAGCCAGTTCAAATACTTGAAAACTAATTTCACAGATAATGATAAGGGCTTTGGGGAAACATAAAACAATATAAGCAAAATGTGTGTTGGGCATGTTATTTTAGGTAAATCGGTAGGGAAAAGCTTTCTTAACAGAAGTGATTTATGTCAGGGTGAAAGTGATACAAATATCTCAGGAAAGAGTGTCCTAGGCTGCAAGACCATGAATATACTTGAAATATTCATATTTGAGAAACATGAAGAAGGCTAGTGAAGCTCAAAAATAATTAAAAACCCCAGGTATGGTGGCACACACCTGTAATCCCAGTACTTGAGAGCCTGAGATAGGAGAATCACAGATTCCAGGAGAGCCTCACCAACATAGCAATACTCTCAGCAACCTAGAAAGACCCTGTTTCAAAACAAAAAAAATAAAAAGAGCTGGAGATGTAGCTCTGAGATAGAATGCCCCTAGGTTCAATCCCCAGTAAAACACATACACACACACACACACACACACACACACACACACGAATTAACGAATAAAAAAAGGATAGGAAATAAAAAGAGATGGCAAGAGCCAAAACATATTGGATTCTGAATTTTATTTAGTGTAATGAGAAGCCATTAAACAGGGTTTTGAGCAGAGCAGGAAGTAACATGATTCAATTTATTATTTTTTATAATACTTTACTGAAATTCTAATATACCAAATTTATGGTTCCCTAAAATACCAGTCTATAATGATCCAAAAGAGAGAGAGACAGAGAGAGAGAGAGAGAGAGAGACAGAGAGAGAGAGAGAGAGAGACAGAGAGAGAGACAGAGACAGAGACAGAGACAGAGACAGAGAGAGACAGAGGTTAGTTTGGCACACTTATTTTCAGTAAACCCATGCTGGCTTCTAATTCTTAGCTAAGTGCTCATAAACTAAACATTACTAATCCGTTCTAAAATTTTGCCAGGCACTTGGTTTGAGAATCTGTCATCCTCTCCCAGTCCCCAAATTCTCTTTGCAAACATGTGACATTTTCCCTTTGGTCTTGTGGTGTGAAGAACGAGTAATTGACAGATTGACTATGTGGTACTAAATGTAGATGCAAAGGGAGCTGAAGGAGTGGGTAGTAAGTAAAGACAGAAAGATTCGGAGAGGAAAAAGAGCCCAGGTGGACTGCATGGGACACATGAAAGGGTTGAAATTACAAATGCCTGCTGGGGAGGGATAAAAAACACAACCACACAGAGTTCAAAAGAAATCACACTCTATCATTTCACCTAAAACCTGAAAGAAAACATACAAAATGTTTTCAGTCATAATGTCTATTTTGTGTGTGTGTGAGTGGGAGAGGACAGTACTGGATATTGAACCTCTGAGCTACACCCCCAGTCCTTTTTTATTTCTTATTTTGAAACAGGGTCTCACTAAGTTGCAGAAGGGCCTGCTAAATTGCTGAGGCCTGCTGCAAATGGCAATCCTCCTGTTTTCGCCTCTCAAATTCTGAGTTTGCAAGTGTGAGCCGCTGCTCCCAGCTCATTACGTGTATTTTGACTGAATGACAGGATTATGGCTGAATTCTTTTCACTTCTGTCTGTCAGTTAATTTCTATATTGTTATTATATTGTATAATTTAAAATATATTTTTTGAAAAACTAAGTTAGGCAGGAGAATTTTTTTTTGGGGGGGGGGGTTGGCGGTACTGGGAATTGAACTCAGGGGCATTCTACCTCCGAGCTATACCCCCAGCCCTATTTTTTATTCTCTATTTTGAAACCGAGTCTCACTAAGTTGCGGAGTGCCTCACTAGGTAGCTGAGGCTGGCAGCGAACCCGGATCCTCCGGTCTCAGCCTCCTGAATGCTGGGATTACAAGCGTGCGCCACCACGCCCGGCTGGCAGGAGAATTTATTTCTTGGAATGACTAAAACTCAAGATAATCTCAAATCTTGAGGCATTGAAATTTAAATGTTGAGAAACTGAAGTTAGATTTATATGTAGATTTTTTCTTTTTGAAATTTCCAAAAACTGTATTTCTTTGGGAGGAAGAATGAAGATTGTAGAGCCCAAAGGAAAGATTACATAATTTTGAAGAGCACAATTCTGGTGTTTTTTTTTTTTTTTTTTTTTTGATGCTACTGGCTCTTTTATAATGCATAACTGGATGGTGAAAGTTAAGTTAGTCAGGCTAAACAAGAACCCCTGAATATACTTATCGTGTCATTCAGATCTGTTCCTAGAAAGGAAGAAGGTGGCTTGGTGTCTCAATCTAACTCTTTTTTTTTTTTTTTTTTTTGCGGTACTGGGGATGGAACCTGGGGGTATTCTACCTCCAAGCTACAGCCCCAGCCCTATTTTTTATTCTTTATTTTTGAAACAGGGTCTCACTAAGTTGTGGAGGACCTCACTAAGCAGCTGAGGCTGGTCTCAAACCCGGATCCTCCAACTCAGCCTCCCAAATGCTGGGATTACAAGCATGCGTCACCATGCCCAGCTCAATCTAACTCTTATAATAGTTTTAGAAACCTACCTAGCTGTGTCAAATTTAGAAGAAAACACAAAATTCTTTTGGGTGAAAAAAATCATAAAATCAACATGCATGCACTCATAGATACATAGAACTATTCTCAGCAAGAAAGTACTGGGTAGTACTTTCTCATCAGAAGATATTATCAATGATTAGACTTTAAGAGAGCTAACATTTTATGATCTATTCCCTTTAAAATTATCTGTGACTTCTTTATAGTCCACACTTTCCCTGGTAAAAATTTGAATTTAAAAAGTTCTCATGATATATGATGAACACTTTTTCTTATCTTTATTTTGACTGCCATTCCTGATTAATTTTATTTCCATACAACAGTATAGGCTTTTTTTATGAACATACACTTTATGCTTTCCAACTCTCCTCATACTTTATCAGTTACTGATAAGACTGAAACTCCATTAGCTGGCATCTACCTGTGTTACACCAACAGTGTTCCAAAACTTATTTATTATTGATATAAAACTAGTTGCTTTGTGTGCATATAGGTCGCTAGTACTATGAACTATATTGTGATGTGAGACTATAATGCATCAATAAAAGTATAAAAAAAAAACTAGTTGCCTTAAATACAAATTCCACTTTAATATCTATCCACAAGGATGGAAACAATTGCCAAGAGTATAAAATATTTAGTTTCATGAGTTTTTATATTGTTTTTACCACCTCTATTCAAAGCCTAACATGGTACCAAATACAACTGTGTCAGATTTTGTGCAGAGTGCTTTTTTTTTTTTTTTTTTTTTTCCAGTACTAGGGATTGAACCCAGGGGCATTCTACCTCTGAGCTACAACCCCAGTCCTATTTTTTATTCTTTATTTTTGAAACATAGTCTCACTAAGTTGCAGAGACCCTCACTAAGTAGCTGAGGCTGGCCGTGAACACAGGTCCTCCTGTCTCAGCCTTGCAAGTGCCATCATGCCTGTCTCAGAGTGCTTTTTTTTTTTTTTTAATTATTTGGGGGGGGGCTCCAGGGGCATTCTGCCTCTGAGCTACTACTCTCTCTCAGCCCTATTTTATTTTTTATTCTGAAATGGGGTCTCACTAAGTTCCTGAAGGCCTGCAATCCTCCTGTTTAGAGTGCTTTTTGATGCTTAGGAAAACTCCAACTTTCTTCAATAATTTCTAAATATAATTTAAACCCAAATGATTAACTCTATTTTAAAAAAACAACTTTACCAAAATGCCTTAATTTTTTGTTATTGTTTTGGTACTGGGGATTGAACCCAAAGGCATTCTATCTGTGAGCTAGATGCCCAGTCCTATCTTTTTAATTTTGAAACAGGATCTTGCTAAGTTGCTGAGACTAGCCTTGAACCTGTCTGTGATCCTCCTGTTTTAGCCTCCCAAGTACTGGGATTATAGACATGCCCTACTATGCCAAACTCTTAATCCTTTTAAAAATCAATTTATTTATATATTTATTTTTATCTTAATATAATAATGAGGTTCTGCATGATAGGGACATACATGCACACAGCACTTGACGTGTTTCCCTCTGGATCCCACCCTTTCTGCATACTGTAACTGAGATTGGTGTTGATAATTTCATATGTATATACTAAGCATTATTTGAACTGTTACCATCATTGTGTATCCTTCCAGAACCCTCTCCATTACTCCACTGGAGTCGCTCCTCCTTTATCTGAAGTCTTTTTTTTTTTATTACCCAATTTGTCTCTAGCTTCTTCTACATATGAGAGAAACCATATAACTATTTGCTTTCTGAGACTGGCTAATCTCACTTAGCATAATAGTCTCTAGATCCATCTATTTTCCTGCAAATGACATAATTTTGTTCTTTATATATAAGTAAAATTGCACTGTATGTATATCCCACAGTTTTGGGACCCATTCAGCTATTGATGGACACCTAGGCTAGTTCCATAATTTAGCTATTGTGAATTGTGCTGCTAGATATCTGAATATGCATGTATTGCTATAATATTCTGACTTCAATTCCTTTGGAAAGATACCCAGGAGTGGTATAGCTGGGTCATATGGTGGTTCCATTCCCAGTCTTCTGAGGAACCTCCACACTGACCTCTATAGGGACTATACTAACTTTCAATCTCACTAATAGTGAATAAGGATTCCTATTTCCCCACATCCTTTCCAGCATTTATTATTATTTGTGTTCTTGATGATTGCCATTCTAATTGGAATTAGACGGAATTTCAGTAGGGGCACTCTACCTCCAAGCTACATCCCCAGCCCTATTTCTTAGTTTTTATTTTGAAACAGGGTCTCATGAAGTTGTGGAGGATCTCACTAAGTAGCTGAGGCTGGCCGTGAACCTGCCATCCTCCGGACTCAGCCTTCCAAGTACTGGGATTACAAGTGTGTGCCACCATTCCCGGCTTCAGTATAGTTTTGATTTGCATCTCCCTGACTGCTAATCATGTTAAACATTTTTTCATATATTTGTTGGCCATTTGTATTTCTTCTTTTGAGAAGTGTCTATTCAGTTCAGTGGCACATTTTAACTGAGTTATTTGGTTTTTTAAATGCTTTCATTGGAACACTGTAGTCTGACATCATAATGCGGTTCATAGTGATGGTGACAAACATGCACGCAGCACCTGGTGGGCTTCCCCCCGACTCCCTCCCCCGTCCCTTTCCGCAAACATAATACTGAGATCGGCATCCTTGTTCTCACATATATACACAATGTCAATGGAAGTATTTCCTTCATTAATTCTCTCTCCCCCAACACTCCCCTAAACCACCTCCCTTGCTCCAATGGGGTTTCTCCTCCATTATCTAAAGTCCCTCCTATCCCGATTACTCCCTAGCTTCCACATATGAAAGAAAACATATGACTTTCTGTGACTGGCTAATCTCAACATAATGTTCTCCAGGCCCACCCATTTTCCTGTAAATGACATAATTTTGTTCTTTATGGCTAAATAGAATTCCATTGTGTGTATATCCCATAATTTTGTAATCCATTCATTTGTTAATGGACACCTAGTTTGGTTCCATACTTTGGATATTATGAATTGTGCTGCTATGAACATGGGTATGCATTATTACTATAATATTCTTATTTCAGTCCCTTTGGAAAAATACCCAGGAGTGGTATAGCTGGATCATATGATGGATCCATTCCTAGAGTTCTAAGGAATTGCCATACTGATTTCCATAGTTGCTATACTAATTTGCAATCTCACCAACAGTGTAGAAGAGTTCCTATTTCCTCACATCCTCAGCAGAATTTATTGTTTGACTTCTTGATGACTGCCATTCTAATTAGGGTTAGATGGAATCTCAGTATAGTATTGATCTGCATTTCCCTGATTGCTAATGATGTTAAATGGTTTTTCATATATTTATTGGCCATTTGTATTTCTTCTTTTGTGAAGTATTATCTATTTAGTTCAAGTGCCTATTTTTTCGGTTGGGTTAATTGTTTTTGTAGCCTTCAATCTTTAAAGTATTTTGTATATTCTATATATTAATCCTCTATCATAGGAAAAGCTGTCAAATATCTTCTCCCATTCTGTAGGCTTTCTCGTTAGACTCTTGATGGTGTCCTTTGATGAACAGAAACTTTTGTTTAATGCCATCTCATTTATTAACTCTTGTTTTAATTTCCTGAGCTTTGGAGGTCATATTGAGAAAATTTCTACCAATGCCTTTATGTTGGAGTGTTGCCTTCCTCTAGTAATTTCAAAGTCTCTAGTCTAATTTCCAGGTCTTTGATCCATCTTGAGTTGACTCCTGTGCAGGGTGAGTGGCAGGGATTTAATTCCATTTTTCTACAAATGGATAACCAGTTTTCCCAACATCACTTATTGAAAAGGCTACCTTTTCTCCGATTTTATTTTTGGCACCTTTGTCAAAAATCAATTAGCTATAAGTGTGTGAGTAGCTTTTCTATATGCTAACCATGAATCCACTGAAAAAGAAAGCCAGAAAATAATTCCATTCACAATAACCTAAAAAATAATAAAATACCTAGGAATAAATCTAACCAAGGAGGTAAAAGAACTCTTCAATGAAAATTATAAAACACTAGAGAAAGAAATTGAAGATCTCAGAAGATGGAAAGATCTCCCATGCTCTTGAATAAGCAGATGACCATTTTACCAAAAGTAATCTACAGATTCAATGCAATCCCTATCAAAATACAAATGTCATTCTTCATAAGCTAGAAAAAGCAGTCCTAAATTTCATATGAAATAACAAAAGATCCAAAATAGTCAAAGCAATTCTCAGCAATAAGAACAATGAAGGAAGCATCACAATACCTGACCTTAAATTATACTACAGAGCTATAGTAACAAAAACAGCATGGTATTTGCACAAAAACACATAGACCACTGGAACAGAATAGAAAATGCAGAAACAAATCCACATATTTATAGCCATTTTTTTAATGTTAAGTTTTTTTTTAGTTCTTTGTATATTCTAGATATTAGTCCTCTATCAGATTGGTAGCTGGCAAAGATCTCCATTCTACAGGCTCTCTCTTTAGACTGTTGATTGTTTCTTTTGATGAACAGAATCTTTTTAATTTAATGCCACCCCATTTATTAATTCTCATTTTAATTTCCTGAGCTTTGGGAGTCTTAATGAGGAAGTTTCTGCTAGTGCCTATATGGTAGAGCATTAGTCCTATGCCCTCTTGTAGTAAATGCAAAGTCTCTGGTCTACTTTGTAGGTCTATTATCCATCTTGAGTTGACTCTTATACAGGGTGAGAAGTTGGGGTTTAATTCCATTCTTCTACAAATGAATAACCAGTTTTCCCAATCATTTGTTGAAAAATGATATCTTTTCTCCAGCATATTTTTTGGCACCTTTGTCAAAAATCAAGTGGCTATTAAGTATCATCTATTCTGTTCCATTGGTCTATGTGTCTGTTTCTGTGCCAATACCATGCTGTATGTTATATGCATAACCATGTTTGTTGTTTGTTTTGTTATCACCATAGCTCTGTAGTAAAATTTGAAATCAGGTATTATGATGCTTCCAGCATGGCTCTTATTGCTGAGAATTGCTTTGGCTATACTGAGTCTGTGAATGTTAGGACTCGTTTTTCTAGATCTAGATTCTAAAAGAATGACACTGGTATTTTAACAGATATTGCATTGAATCTGTCTACGTCTAGCCAGAGCCATATGACATGAGAAGGAAATTTAAAAATGCAAATAAGGAAAGAAGAATTAAAATTATCTGCTTGCAAATGAAATGATCCTATGCTGAGATGATCCAAAAAACTCACCCAGATTTCTAAAGCTGATAAACAGATTCAGCAGAGGAACTGGATACAAAATCAACTTACAAAAATTATTAGTATTTCTATACACCAATCATGAAACTACTGAAAAAGAAATCCAGAAAACAATTCCATTAACAATCGCTTCAAAAAACAACTTAGGAATTAATTTAACCAAGGAGGTAAAAGACCTCTACAATAAAAATTATAAAACTCTAAAGAAAGAAATTGAAGAAGATCTTAAAAGATGGAAAGACCTCCTAGCTCTTAGATGGGCAGAATAAATATTAATTTTTAAGAAATGTTATTCCTGATAATTTTGTCACACAAGATAATGCAGTGATTCAAGTATTTGTGTTGATAATATATTCAATATTACACTCACTGGAAGGCTTAGAAATTCATTGAAGTAGTCCACAAGGAAGTCATCAGTTGCCAAAGAATCTTCCTTCAAAAACATAGAAACACAGTATTACGATTATGCGACAATGTTTTAAAACATGCCTACATTATTCTCTATTATACTATCAATTTATTGTAGTGTATATCTTCAAATCTTTTTTTAACCCATCAATAGTGCATCTTCACTATGAACATAATATAGTGCTACAATCTCTGGAAGGAATAAGAAAACAGAATGGAACATACTCTTAAAACACTTTGCTGCTATATTTAGCTAGAAAACAGAACACATAAAAAATGTAGCACCACACTTAAAAGTTGACTCAACAAATACAAAATAATATCACCACATGGTACATTTCCCACAGAGGGAGGGGGTGGAATAAAGGCAGAGTCAATAAAGATAGAAGCAATATTTGGGGTTAAAAGGAAATTGAGAATACAAATTTGTTAAATTGCCAATGGAAATGATAAACCAAGTCAAGAAAATGTTCTACTGCCTCCCCTTCAGATTGAGATACAGTTTTCATAATCTGGGTCCTGCTTCATTTTTGCATAAGGAAATTTTGACAATGCATGTGTTCTAAACATAAAGATTGTATACATTTTTTTTTCATAACTATTTCATCCACTAACATTGCCAATTTTGGTTTTTGTTGTTGTTTTTTTTTTTTTTTCAGAACTGGGGATTGAGTCCAGGGGCATTCTACCTCTGAGTCCCACCAACCCTATTTTTATTCTTTATTTTGAAACAGGGTCTCACTAAGAAGCTGAGGCTGGCCGAGAACCTGTGATTACAAGTGTGTTACCACGTGTTACCACGCCCGGCAACATTGCCAATTTTTAAACCTGGCAAAATTGAAAAGCCACTGCCAAGCCAGGCATAGTGGCACATGCTTGTAATCCCAGTACTTGGGAGGCTGAGGCAGGAGGATTGCAGGTTCACAGCCAGCCTCAGCAACTTAATGAGACCATCTGCAACTTAGTGAGACCCTGTTTCCAAATAAAAGAATAAAATAGGTCTGGAGGGATCGGGTGAAGATAGAATGCTTCTGAGTTCCATCCCCAGTACCACCAAAAAAAAGTAAGAAAAGACACTGCGCCAAGAACAAAGTCACTCTTCCAATCATGAAACACCTTATTTTATTAGTAATTGTTTCCATTGTGTCAAAAGCAAATCATGACACATTTGGTTGAACACTACATGTGTTTATTTTGTTACTCATAATTATATTTCAATTTTGCAAATATAACATAAAAATTAACAGCATAACACAATGCTATTATTTCCATATGGCTGATGACTTTGTTATATGGTACTTGCCAATTTCTCAAAAATTACTGACTTATACAGAAGATCCTATAGTATATTTACACCTACTTTGGAAAATGGTTTTTCACAGTAATTTCTTTTCTTTTCTTTCTTTTTTTTTTTTTTTTTTTTTTTTTTTTTTTTTTTTTTTTTTTTTTTT
>PVLC010024680.1:6825-24439 GCA_004027655.1 Graphiurus murinus | reverse complement strand
AAAGAAGAACAAAATCATGTTATTTGCAAGGAAATGGAGGGAACTGGAAAACATTATGTTAAGTGAGATTAGTCAGTCACTAAAAGTTAAAAATCAAATGCTCTCCCTAATATGTGGAAGCTAGGGAGAAAATGGGACATAAGAGGGACTCCAGGTGAAAGAGAATTCTTAGGTGAACAAAAAATTTGACTTAATGGAAAGTAATGGGAGGAGGGGGGACACCCTAATGAGCATGATGTACTTACAAGATCACATCAAAGTCAATCACTAAACTGACCAGGGGATAAGGGGAGCGTGGGTGGGAATTGGGGAAGGGTTAATGAGAAATATGTGCATGGATGTCTTTATCTGTACTAGCTTGTACCCAACAAAAATGTGTAATTAACCCTGTTGTACCCAAGAAATGTATAAAAATCCATGCTAAAAAAATAAATAAATAAATAAATTTTTTAAAAAAAGAGTTGGGGAGAAGCCAGGTGTGGTGGCACACGCTTGTAATCCCAGTACTTGTGAGGCTGATACTGGAAGATCTGGGACGCTAAGAGAGGAGAGAGCAAGGCTTCATCCTCACATCATGGAGACTAGAAGCAAGAGCAAAAGCAAACCAGCACAGGGATTCAAAGACACAAGCACAGTCCCTACAGCTGCACCCCCATGGACCCAGCTTCTCCAGCCACACCTCACTGGCCTGGGTTTCAACCCAGAAAAATCTACTACAATCTCATGACTCAATTACATCAACTCCGAACACCAATTTATGAACTCTTCAGAGGGCATTCCATATCTAACTATAACAGGTATGTTGAAGAGACATCTGCACTCCCCTGTTCAATTCACAATAGCTGAGAAATGGAAGCAACCTAAGTGTCCCTCAACTGATGAATAGATTTTTTTTAATGTGATACAATGACACAATGGAACACCATTCAGCCACAAAAAAAAAATGAAATCCTGTCATTTTCAGCAATATAGATGTGTTTTTAAAACAGCAAGTGAAGATTCTAGTGTGAGAGAGAATTCATATCTGTACATCCCAACCTCACTTTGAGAGACCAGTGTTTTTTGACTCCCTCATACAATGATGCAACTCCTGAGCCCAAACAGAAAGCTATGTGCGATTTAAGGATTGGGAAGGAGGATGTGGTGAGTGCAGTAGAAATGGGAAGGATGGGGAATACCTGGCACGGGTTGTCCAGCCCAGTCTCCTGCAGCTGAGGGACGTTAGCAATTGATTGCCCAACACAGCTTGCCTTCACAGTCTACAGAGAATTCCCATTTAGTCTGCACTTTAGACCTAATGTCAGCCAAAACTCTTTAGGTCAAACCTGGCATTTCTATCAGCCAAGCTGTGGATCTATATTACTATGACTTTGAACTTTCTTGATGATTTAAGTTCCTCCTTGAAAAAAGTATATTCTCACCTCACAGGGAGTCTTTTACTTTTTAAAACATGCACAACTGAAACAATAACCTCTAAAAATACACCCCATATAATGATCATGGTGTTTTCTAAATGCTAAAGGAATTAGAAATTTTTTTATTTTTTTAAACAGATTCTACTGAAAACCCTTGAAATGAAACTATTTCTCAGTGACAAGACTAAAAAATTAGCTGTCTTGCCTTTCTATATCACAAACCAAATGCAAGCTACAAGACTCGAGCTGATATAAGGAATTTGTTTATTTTCAGGAACATTAATCAAAATGCATTCTAAATGTCATCTGTGCCAAGTAAATATTAATGCACATGAATCTCCTCAGAGGCAATAGAGGTCTGTTTCAGCTTGTCTGATGTGGTTGTTCATACTCCAGTAATATTAATGCTAGGTTAGAAGCTGGGTCTTCCTAGAGGCCCACAATTTGGAATTTTAGGAAAAGAAACTTCAACACTGTTATTCTATAGTTGAGGGAAACAGAAAGTTTTAGCAACTTGCCCATAATCACCATTGCATTTTTACTGTGCAGATCTTATTGATGAAGTGATAATACTCAGAGAGATAGCTGTAGACGAGACAGAGGAATTTCCCTCTTTCATGAAGCTTATATTCTAGAAAATAAGCATAATTATTAATATCAAGGGAAACCCCAAAGTGATATATAAAGTATAACTACAATTATATTTTTAAGTAAAGTATTTGGGGGAGGCTGAGATTTATTTAGGAGCATAAAAATCCAGTGGCACGTCAATCAATCCAAAGGCTGCCATTTCTTAGCAGGGCAATAATGTATAAATTGTTAATTGAACCTCCAAATTGTTGGGGATTTGACAATACCTAATCGATTTAGCTGCTATAATGAATCACCATAGACTGGATGGCTTAAACATCCAGTTACCTTGCATTTAGTTCTCACAGTGAACTACGCATTTGGTTCTCACTGGAGGCTGAAGCCCAAGATCAAGGTGCCACCATGTTTTTCTCGATGAGGGCTCCCTTCCTGGTTATGTGCTCACATGGCTTTTCCTTGGTGTATACACACAGAGGGAGAAAGAGAGATCTCATATCTCTTCCTCTTATAGCTACACCAATCCCATCATGAGTCTCTACCCTCATAGAATAATCTAACAGTAATTACCTCTCAGGGGTCCCCTCTCAAGGGCCATCACACTGAGGATTAGGGCTTCAGTGTATGAATTCTAGGGGAAACATTCATCCACAGCAGAGGGATTTGGGGCTGAGCAACCAAAAAGACGTGACCACAGTGGGAGACACCACACTAGGCTTTGTTGGGTAGCACATGGATAACGTTGCAAGGAGAGGCAATGTCCCTCACAGCAGGAGTCTGTCCAGAAGTTGTATCATAGGGTCCTCATCAAAAGAGAAGGAGGGACAGGAGTACTCAGGGGACAGAGGGGTCTGAAAGGGGGCTTATGCATCAGGTAGTATTGTTCAGTATCATGGCAAGCACTGGGTCAGAGAATTCTGGTACCCATGTTATAACAGATAACATTTATCAGGTGAGCTTTTGCAGAGTATACAAAGTAAGGAGCCTCTAAATGGCTAAAAATATAGATTTTTAAGCTTATTTTTAAATCATTGGAAGTGCAGAAAATTGAGTGAGCTAAGGAAATAAATGACTTAGGGGCCAAAATATAGAGACCATCTTTGGCTCATTTATATATTGTATATAAAACACATAAAGTAAAATAAAGGGATTTATTTATTTTTTCAAGGCAGGGCTGGTAAATAATATGTCATGTGCCATACTAGTTCTGAGTAAGCCCAAGCATGTCTTAAGAAACAGTGCTTAGTTGGGGAGGGGGGGAGAGGGGTCATCAAGTACTGTGTGCATGTATGTCTCTATCACTCTGAAATACATTATGAGACTACAATGCACCAATAAAGGTATATTTTAAAAGAAGAAGGAAGAAGAGGAGGAGGAGGAGGAAGGAAGAAATAGTACTTAGCAGCTGAAAAAGATAGATCCCTAAAAACTTTCCTGACAAGACCAGAGGAAAAAAAATGTAAAAACGGCTAGCTTCTCAAGTTTTCTATTTAGCTACTAAGGGACAGGGAAAGCAGGTGGAAGTCTTGTCATCTCCACATAAGGTGAGAATAGCATGGTTAAAGGAACAACTGCTGCATTCACAGAATACAGCTTTAGCAAGGTTCTCAGAGAATTTCAATCTTAATTAAAGCTTGGAAGCTTAGAAACAATATGCAACAAAGAGGTTATTCAAGTAATTCAACTGAACACAAAGGTGAAAAGAACCTTGGAGCATATGTATCAATGACAAACTGAGGCTCCAAAGAATTTATGACCTGTCCAAGGTTACATTGCTAATTAGGAACAGTCTGAAATCCTACTCCTTGCATTCCAGGCCAAGATTCTTCCCTTCACATTGCATGCAACCTTCCCCACATAACCTAATAACCTCTGGGCATATCAAAGAGGTTGGGCATATAGGGTACCTATTTTTATTTATAAATCTTCCTAAAACTAGACTTTAAATATTTGACTGCTACTGGATTTTTCCAAAGCTAAAAGTTAATAGAGGTAATTTTTTAAGGATAATAGATTTTTTAAAGCATTTTCTATACATGTACACTTGGGAATAAAACAAGTATAACTAATAGCTGTCAAACACAGATGCTCTGCTAGGAGGCGTTTAATGGCAAAGCAGAGGGTATTCTCTTAGCCTGGGAGTGTGAGACACAGCCCTCCACAACAAACATTTGAAGGATAGCTAGAGTATGAGTTTCATGTTTTAATTTCCTTGTGACCACCAATGAGCTCAACATAAACCATAAGACAATTTCCCACCCTAAAATGCTAATCCTTGCTGGGTATGGTGGCACTATAATCCCAATAGTTGGGAGGCTGAGATAGGAGGATTGCGGGTTCGAGGCCAGCCTCAGCAACTTAGTGAGACCCTGTCTCAAAATAAAAAAAAGTAAAGTGGGGTTGAGTGTGTAATGCAGAGGTAGAATGCCCCTGGGTTCAGTCTCCAGCACAAAGAAAAAAAAGGAAAAAAAAAAAAGCTAATCTAATCCTTTAAAACACAGATAAAACAGAATTGTATTAGAAGACTGCATTAATCTCTCTTCCTTATTGGAGATCTCACACTGAGACCTTATTCATAAGGCAGGAAAGAACTTTCCAGATCTAAATTTCAGTCACAAGAGACTAGGTAAGGTAGTTCTAGAAGCTCTCCAGATAAATCTCTAAAATCTCAATTCTTCACACAACCAAATTTACTCTGGCAAAACCTACTAGAGTGTGAATCGGGTGGTCTTCCATGAAGTGATGCAGCAAGCCCACATCCTCCACCTACCATCCTCTTGAAAAGGCACCATCAGATGTTTTCTTGAAAGGAGAGCTGGGAATATTTTAGGAGTCATGAGTCAGTCAGTTTCCATCTAACTCAAGTTTACTATTGTAGTTGGAAAGCAGTCACATGTAATACCTACACAAATGGGCAAACTGTGTTCCAGGGCATAATGATTGACAAAGGCAGGTGGCAGGCTGGATTTGACCCACAGGCTGTCGTGTGCAAATACCTGCCCTAGAACCTCAGAGTGCTTCGCTTTTCACCAGCTGACAAGGAAAAGAGACAGCATAGCTAATTGGTGTGTATGTATGTAATTGTGTGTGTGTGTGGACCAGGTTCAGAAGAGGCAGATGTAGCTGGGTTTGCATGTCATTAGCTGGGCCTCAGTCACATTACCACAAAAAGCAAGAGTGAGAAAAGGAAGCTCACTGCCTGCGAAAGATAAAATTAATGACATTTTAATACGTAACAATTCTTCCATGACCCATCTTCTGGCCACAAAATATCAATTTTTACTTCCCAATATGTATAGAACACATTTACAATCCTCTGTCTCTCTGCCAAAAAATACATCCAAAGTCCAGTGCAGTCACTGAATCTAGCTCACTAGACAGGCCAGGTGGTTCCTTATAGCCTGGAAACCAGAACATAAAACAATCCATGATTTAAGAACTAAATATCAAGTTATCGCTCCACCTTGCAAAACATCCAATATACAACGGGGAAATGGAGATTGAATAAGTATAATAAAATTCCCCACTCAAGATAGGAAAGGCTAAGGCTCACAGAAGTCCCTGGTCAATGGAAAGATAAAATCCTGCTGGGTGACCACTGCGAAGACCTCCAGCCTGGCTTCATTTACACTGATCTGCTCTCTGACAGGCATTCACTTGTCCATTCGTTTCCACAGCCACCGTTCTGCCTTCTGAGAGTATCGTCCTTGCCCACAAACCTCCAAGGCCATATCTAAAACTGGACGTTTTTAGACTGTACAATTTTATAGCTCACTCCCTGCCTGAAGTTGCCTTACATTCTCTAAACAGTTGTAAACTTAGAGCAATTTCATAATTCCTTTGGCAATAGATTCACTCCAAAGTTTTCAGGCCAGAAACCATTTCCAATCAGTTACAAATACCGGTATTCACACGCAAAATTTGTTCTCAGATATAGCTTTCAAACCTGTCTTATTTCTTAGCTTGTCTGCCTTACTCCCCACTTGATAGCTACACTGAGGCTGTCTGAAGCAACAGTTTGGTGGGGCAGTAACATTCTTAATCTGAGCTATTGGGTGTGACTGAGAAGTCTAACTGGTCTTTTTCAATCAAGCCCCTTTTACTATTTGGTGTCCAGATATAGCTGACTTTTCCATCCTCTAAAATCTTTGAAATCTAGAACTTCTTTGTTCCCTTAATTCTTCACTAATGATCAGTCCAGATCTGGCTTTATCTTTTTGTTATAATACTTCTCTCAAAACAGCCTATAGTAACATTTCTGCTAAAGCTACAGGGCTCCGAGCACAATTTGTGTCCTCCAATTTGGCATGGATGATATTTTTTCTGCACTATTTTTCCATGGCACACCAGAGCTCTTTAGTCTTCCACCACCCAACCATCAAGCCAATGATACACATATTTCTTTCTTTGCATTATGACAACATCCTGCTGTCATAATCTCAGCAGACTCTTAGAAGTTTATTTCTCACCCACATGTAGTTGTCAACGTCTAGAGCGTTGGGGTCCCTGGGTAAGGGTTCCACAGAAATCAGGACACAGGGGATGCAGAGAAATATCAATGCAACTGCATGTTTATTGAAAGCTACAGCTTGACACTTACAGACAGAAATTACAATAGATAGTCTCTCTTTCATAAAATCACAAGATATTTTGTGTCATAAAATATTCTGTGTAAATCCGGTAGAAATGCGATAGTATTTCAATCTACAAACCTCTTTGTCTTAAGTCTCCTTGCCCTAAATCTTCTTGTTCTTTATTCAGACTAGTTTGTACCCAGATGTATCAGAAATCAAGAACAGTTTACCAGACCAAGAGGCTGTTTCCTTACCATGAAAACAAATTCAGGCAGAACATCTTGTTGTAGAGAAACTTTGCTTTCTCTTGTGCTTGGTCTGCCAAGTATCAGCAACATAGTGTCCACCTCATTTACTTCTCAGATAGAGCCTGTACTCTAGGCTGGAACTGTTTCTCCACATGTAGTCTAATCTATTCAACAGATTACCTTCTGTGCAGAGATTCAGTTGTATCTTGTGTCTCTACTATCATCTGGAACCAGGAATTCTTTTATCTTCTAAACAGAGGTCAGGTAAAGAAAAAGATGTGGTTGTAATGGACTATGTTTTACGCAGACTTGAAAGTGTTCACATTCTACCCACATACCAGGAGCCAGAACTCAGTCACTAGTTAATATCTGCTGTGTGCCAAGAGGAGAGGTAATGTGTTTTCTTTTTTTTTTTTTTTTTTTTTTTTTTTGCGGGACTGGGGATTGAACTCAGGGGCATTCTACCTCCGAGCTACACCCCCAGCCCTATTTTTTATTCTTTATTTTGAAACCGAGTTTCACTAAGTTGCGGAGTGCCTCACTTAGGTAGCTGAGGCTGGCCCCGAACCCAGATCCTCCGGTCTCAGCCTCCCAAATGCTGGGATTACAAGCGTGCACCACCACGCCCGGCTTGGTAATGTGTTTTCTAAACACATAGTAGTAGCTGTCATACACAGCTCTAATATTGCACCCATCATGTAAATAGAAAAATATAAATTCCATCACCCTATGAAATAAAAGTTCAATGAGTTAGTAGGTTGGGAGATTCTGGCATAATAAAAAAATCAAAAAATTTAAGTTTAGAACTTAGAATATTAGAGTTTTGGGGGGGAAACCTCCACAATCAACTAGTCTGACTATCTCATATTAAAGATTAATGAGCTGAGGCTCAGGCCATAGGGCTCAGTAGTGGACACAGGACTAGAGGGATGGCCACCCCCCTCTCAATTCAGGTCCATCTGAAAGATGCTTCCCTTCTTTGTTGTTTCTGAATCTGTAAACTTGTTGTACACTGATGAACCCAAACAGGACTTTTAACACTTAATATATATATATATAATCAGTAGATAAAGAAAATAAAATGGCATCCAATTAGAAGACAAATAAAACCTTTTGGATACAATTTCTGTGGGAATAAGGTTGGTTTATGTGGTCCTTAAAGGAAGTGTGTATATTTTTTTTTACTCCAAAGCTGGAAAAATCTGATCTCAATGCTGTTTCTCAGACTTTTTCAAACTGTTTGAATCAGAGAAAAGCTATTGCTTTTGTAAATGTAAACAAAAATGAGATAGAGAAATGTTTGCAAAAATTTCAAGAAGCTGCCAGCAATGATGAGCAGGACAGAGACTAATGGTTGAAAGAAATAGAAATAGGTCGTATTCTGCCACTATGAGCTTATTATATTCTTAGATGATTATCTTCTTCAAATCTAGAAATAATTGTTCTTTCTCTGCCTTGTTTCTGCATTATGGTCAGGGAAAAAAAAGAAAACATGTACACAAAATTTATTTGCAAGTTGAAAACAGTATCAAAGAGAATATTTCTATCATCTTCAAATGATCAGTATTGAATCTCCTACTTTGACTTATAAATATCCATTAAAATCTATTGTAGTTCATGTGCTCCTCAGAGAACAATATGAACATAGGTAATTTGCCGAAATGAATTGTCACTCTGGTTCATAATTACTGCTTGCTATGAAACTGACTGGGCTAAATCCCTAATGCTTTCTTTACTTACACAGTTACATGGGTAACATGATGATCAGGAATTAGAACTAAAAATATACTTTCAGAAAGGCATTTTAAAAATGCAAAATATAGTCAGCTGTTATTATTATTGTTATAATTAGTTATTATTGTTGTTAATTATTTTTTAAAGCTAACAGTAGTAGTGAACTGATATTGAGAAAGATCATTAAAGATGAAGTCTTATTAAAGCTAGTAACAGAACAAAGTAAAGAAATATTTGACCACAGATGTCCAAGAGTAAGAGCAGGAGATGAATAGTAATCTGACCCAAAGTGCCAAACACATTAATGGGCAGAATCAAGAAAATGAAACTTAAACCAGTAGTAGAAATCTTTGTCTGGGAATTCTAATTCTATGGATTGAGAAAATAACCCCTCTTGAGAATTTGTCTACATGTATGTTTGGAACAGGCTTGTTTTCCTTTTTCTTTTTCTTTTTTTTATTCTGTGTGTGTGTGTGTGTGTGTGTGTGTGTGTGTGTGTGTGTGTGTATGCACGCACATGTCTGTAGTACTGGGGATTGAACCCAGGGGCATTCTACCTCTGAGCTACATCGTCAACCCTACTTTTTATTTTTTATTTTGAGACAGGGTCTCACTAAGTTGCGAAGGGCCTCATTAAGTTGTGGAGGCTGGTCACAATTCTGTGATTCTCCTTTCTCAGCCTCCCAAGTACTGAGATTACAAGTGTGTGCCACCATGCCTAGCTCTTGTTTTCAATAGATGATAAAATATACTGAAGAGAGCATTCTGGAGAACTGACCTTAACTACTAGAGAGATTATAGTTTTAAATGTCTTTACTGTCTATTGCATATTTTACAATGTAGAAAAATGGATTCTATCTAGAGCCTGACTCAGAAAAGGGGATGATTAAGAAGAAACCTAATATTGATGTATCCTTGTAATTATCTTGTAAATCAACCCATATCTGCACCCCCATTCCTCCATTTTAGTCCAAAACCTATAGCATTTTATGAACTTCTAGGCTTCCAACCTAAAAGAATGCAGGTCCCCAATATCTGTCTGGATACAGACCAAAGCCTCTGCAGAAACATCAGCTCTGGTAATATTGGTGACCTGTGGAGACATCCCTCCCAAACTTTACCTCCTTGAGTCCTAATGTCTATTTTTATTTCTATTTTAGAGGAATAGTGAATAGCTACAACTCAAAATAATTATCAAGGTCCATGATAAATTAGAGCTTTAATGCAATGGAAATACCAACATATTACTGCATTTTTCTTAAATAAATAAGCAGTGAAGGATTCCCTATTACCTTTATGTATGTTTGGTCATACATACTAATATTAGTATTATGCGTGCATCCACCTAGCTCCCCAATCACTGGTGTGCTTCCAAGTGTCCACATGCAACAGTATAACTGTAAGCCATTTGCTAATTCGTTTTGATATTATTATTTGGAACTCTGAATGTCATTTTTGGTATGACTAATTCTGATTGTTAAAGCTTCTAAAAAAAGAGAACTTCATATTTCTTGCTTCTAAAAGGTAGAATAAAGAAATGAAAACAAGTATGTTGAAATACAATTCCCTTTTCATCAGGACTCAAATCAAAATGAAATTGTTTGGCTTGAATTTTGTTCAGGGAATATTCTGACATTTTTTTTTTCTTTCCAGCTAAATAATTTTGGGGAAAACTATATAGATTCAGTTCTGACTCAACTTAGTTCACTTTTTTGGAAGGAAATTAATGAATCTTTTATTTAATACAAGAATATATTTGGGTTCAATTTGATTCAGCAAATAAATATGATTCCTTCTAGTTTAATATTTGATTCAAGCCTCTTTTTCTCAAAGACTGATTGTATTGACTATGGCCCAAGAAAATTATATGTTTATTATCAGAGAAAACTAGGGTCATACCATTCATGGATTTGAATCTCATTAGGGTACAAACTAAACATAGATTTTCTGTTATCACATTAGAGTATATATACCTGCCAATGTCTTTTTAAAAAAATCTCTTAGCATAATTCTCTGACTTTATTTATTAAATATTCACTACACTTATCTTTTCCAAGGAAAACCAAAAAATGTCTAACTAGTCCTTTATAGAAAATTTTAAATTTAAAAATGCTAACTTATCATTCATTCAATCTATAAATTAAGATTATATATCTTAATTTTATATATAAATTTTATATATAGTGACATAAGTATTAACATACACACACATACACACACATGCATACACATATAAAAAGTGGTAGAGAAGGAGTTTTAAGTTCACTGGAGAGGAAAATAAGGGAAGTGAGACAAAAAAAACTGACTGACTCAACTGCTGAGAGTAGCCAAGATTCTCTCCTGATCAAAACCAACTCCTTAGACTTTATTATTTTATATGTATATTTGGTAGAATGATGTATTGAGCTGTTCATTTGTGATTGTTTGAAAAAATGTTTCCCTTCTCTATCTCCAAAATACCCTCTCTTCATAACTTTGAGATTTTATCTTGAAGGGGAGGAGGTAGAACTAGAAAAGGGGAAAATGGGAAAGGATCAAAGTAGATCAATAGAGTAGCCACTTCTCTGAACAATACCCAGAAATGTGGCAAAGGGAAATGGCACCATGGCATAACCCAGTCCACAACCACAGTCCCACCCATGCCCCACAGAGTAGGAAAGTAGAAGAGCACAAAGCTTCAAGATACTGTAAACCTGTATCAGTTACCCCATTGCTGTTATAACAAATTACCACAAATTTGTTATCTTGGAATGCAAATTTTTATCTTATAGTTCTGGAGGTCAGAAATTTAAATGGGTTTCACTTAGCTAAAATCAAGGTGTTGGTAGGGAAGGGCTACATTCCTTTGGGGGACTCTAGAAAAGACCATATTTCCTTATATTTTCAGCTTCTAAAGGCCACCTTCATTTCTTGGCTCGTGACTTCTGTGTTCAAAGCCAGCAGCGTCACAATCTCTCTTCCTCCTCCTCCTCCTCCTTCTTCTTCCCTAGTCACATCTCTCTGACTCTCCTACCTGCCTCTTTTTCACAAGGATCTTTGTCATTACACTGGGCCTATCTGGATAATCCAGGTTTGTGAATGATGACATTGGAGGTAACATGATAAATTGGAGATTAAAGTATCTTTCTCCAATTTCCATACCTTGTAAGTCTTGAGATTCTTATGAAGCATATTTCTCATTTGTTGAGTGATTTTTGTGACTACCACATATAACTTTGCTTTGCCTCTGAGTCATCAGCATTGGAACTCATCTACTGCAATCACATGGGCAATTAACAAGCATCTACTAGGCACCTACTATATGTAGAACACTGTATTAGGAAACAGTGCGAAAGGTATAGAAAACAGGCATCTATTGTCAGGCAGAAATATGTACAAAAATATAGTTGAGACTACTTATGGGAGATAAATAGCAAGAGAATGCAGCGTACTACCATATATTGTACAATTTGTAAATGTTGCTGACACCTAGATCCTTCCTACATTGTATACTTGCTGAGTTGGTATTTTTACTTCAAATATTTGCTTCACAGCATTTTCCACAAGAGATTTTATAAAATTGGACTTTGTGGGTCAAAGAAGTTTAGAAATATACTGACCTCTCATATTTAATTACTGTAAAAAGGAGATAAAAGACCTCTACAATGAAAATTATAGAACACCGAAGAAAGAAATTATAGAAGACAGAAATATCTGTCATCTTCTTGGACAGGCAGAATAAATATTGTCAAAATGGCCATACTACCAAAAGCAGTCTGCAGATTCAATGCAATCACTATCAAAATACCAATGTCAATCTTTACAGAACTAGAAAAATGATACTAAAATTCAGATTGAAGAATAAGAGACCCAGAATAGTCAAAGAAATCCTAAGCAATAAGAACCATGCAGGAGGTATCATGATACCTGATTTCAAATTATGCTACAGAGGTATAGTAAAAAGCAGCATGGAGCCGGGCGTGGTGGCGCACGCTTGTAATCCCAGCATTCAGGAGGCTGAGACTGGAGGATCCGGGTTCACGGCCAGCCTCAGCTACCGTAGTGAGGCACTCCGCAACTTAGTGAGACCTGGTTTCAAAATAAAGAATAAAAAATAGGGCTGGGGGTGTAGCTCGGAGGTAGAATGCCTCTGAGTTCAATCCCCAGTCCCGCAAAAAAAAAAAAAAAAAAAAAAAAAAAGCAGCATGGTATTGTAATATAGACAGACTCATAGACCAACAGAGTAGAATGGAATATACTGAAACAGAGCTATGAACTTTCAGCCAACTGATTTTTGACAAAGGTGTCAAAAAATATACATTGTAGAAAACAGAGCCTTTTCAACAAATGATATTGGGAAAACTGGATATCCATATGTAGAAGAATGAAACTAGATTCCTATCTCTCATTCTACACAAAAACCAAATCAATATGGGTAAAAGACCTAGAAATTAGATCAGAAACTTTGTAATTACTAGGAGAAAACATACTGCCAACATGTAGACAAAAACAGACTTCTGCAATAAGACCCCTAATATTCAGGAAATAAAACCAAGAATCAATAAGTGAAATGACATCAAATTAAAAAGCTTCAGCATAACAAAGAAAACAATCAACAGCATGAAGAGAGAGCCTACATAATGGAAGAAAAACTTTGCCAACTACTTCTCTTATAGAGGACCAATATCTAGAATACATAAAGAACTCAAAAAAATAACACCACATATAAATAAATAAATATCACAATTTTAAAAATGGACAATTGAAACTAAAGCGACATTTCTCAAAAGAAGAAACACAAATGGCCAGTAAATATATGAAAACATATTCGACATCCTTAGCAATCAGGGAAATGCAAATAAAAAATGATACATATTAGTGGAGTACCATGTTATGTTTCAATACACATGCAATGTTTAGATCAGGTAAAGTCTATTTATCTGCTCAAACATTTTTCATTCTTTGTATGGTGAAAACTTTCAAAAGCCTTTCTTCTAGCTTTTTGAAAAGTACAGTACATTTATGTTATCTCTAAAGAAAAGGGGGGAGTATAAAATATCATGTCCCTGAATATCCCCTTCCTGTTCCCTCAATACCTAGCCAAGATAAAAAAACAAAGAACCTGAGCCTGAAAACCCAGGTCCATATCATCTTAAAGGACCCTGGTTTTCTCTGATGCATACTGGGAACTAGGGCAAGTCAGTGTTACCTGTGGAGAGCTATCTCCTTGCATGTACACCAGAGCAGTTGCTCCTTGGGATGCTGGTCATACAAGCAAACTAAGCAAGCTGAGGCTGATGACGTCACTGCTTCTGCAGCCTTACATATGAAACCCATCTCTGGGTGGGGCAGGTGCAGCACTCAGGGCACTGTGGAGAGGATACATGTCACTTGTCCTGCCAATCACCACTTGACCAAACACCCTAAGGTTCTGCCTCCTGATTCAGCCTGTCACCATACAGCTCTTATTGGAGCGGTCACTGATCTCTTATAAACTTTCCTTAATAAATTATGTCTTGCATGCCATCTCCATGCACTTTCTTCAGCCTCTCTACAACCTACCTCACTGTCCTGGCAAAAGTCGGCTGTGGTCGTGTCAATATTATTGCTATCTATAGTCACATGTCTCTGTGCAATGATGGCCCACAGGTATTTAGAGGTAGCATGTCATAGAAAGGTAAATCATTGCAGCCTCCTCACAGTTCTGCCACTATCAGGCTGGGTGACCTCGTGCAAAACCCATGGCATCCTCAGTGTGCACATAAGTAAAATGAAAACTAGAACTATACCATCTCCCAGTGCCTTGCAGCTCTGTTTTTTATGTGCATGCTATATGTATATATTCATTTTCTCAAAGAGTTTTAATATATTAGACAAGAATGATTTACCTTGAAAAAAATAAAAAACCCTGCTATCTTCTTCCAAACCAATAAATGGATCCCAATAGGTTCTTTGTGTGCAGACACAGAAGCCCCTGCTTCTCTTCCTCCTGCCCCTGCCTTGGTTTGCCTAAAGCAAGGCTTTGGCTGGTATTGACTTATCCCCCACCCCCAAGAATGTCTGTATGATCTTGCCCATGGACGCAAAAATGTAACTAGCATGACAATTAGAACTTTATTTGGCCCCACCCCACTGCCTGTATTCCTCAGGGTCTCAACGACACTCACATCCTCCGTACTCAAGATTTGCAACCACATCATTATTTATGAAAGTCCTCAGACAGCTCTGGGTGTTCATCCTCCATAGAGTCTAGCATAATATATTGCAAAGAGTAGATGTCCAAAAATATATGTGGACCAAATTAAAAAGGTATTTTAAGACTTCCAGCTGTTTGTTGTTTTTTGGGGTTTTTTTTGTTTTTTTCTCATCTCTGTGTATAAAGTACATCTACAGACCTAACCTAAAAGATAACTTTGACTAAAAACTATTTGTCAGGTATTATTCTAGGAGCTATATTGGTATTGATGTATTGAATGTACACTATATCTATCTGTCACCCCCAAAAAGTTGAGGCACAGGAAGGTGAGTAACTTGCCTGTGGTTTCAGGGCTAAGTGCCTAGTCTGGTACCTGAACCTTGGTGGTCAGGTGCTAGAATCTATGTTTTTTATTTGGGGGGTATGTGTCATACTGGGGATTTAATCCAGGGACATTCTACCTCCAACCTATACCCCAAACCCCATTTTACTTTTTATTTTGAAACAGAGTGTCGCTAAGTTGCTGAGGCTGCCCTTGAACCTACGATCCTCCTGTCTCAGCCTCCCAGGTCCTGGGAGTACAGGCATGTGCTACCACGTCTGGCTCTTTTTTTTTTTTTTTTCTTTTGTGGTACTGGGGATTGAACCCAAGGGCATTCTACCTTTGAGCTATACCCCTAGTCCTATTTTTTATTCTTTGTTTTTGAAACAGGGTCTCACTAAGTTGCAGAAGGCCTCATTAAGTAGCTGAGGCTGACTGTGAACCTGTGATCCTCCTGTTTCAGCCCCCCAAGAACTGGGATTACAAGCACACACCACCATCCCTGGCTATGCCTGGCTTATTTTGAACAGCTCTACTTTAACTTTTTGGTTTAACCACAGAGCACACAAAGAGAAATCTGAAAGCAAAATGGAAAAAGTCTAAAAGCACTAAGCTTTATACATTTTATTCACAAGGTAAAAGCCTTTGGTCTTCACTTACAGGCTACTGACAAATTGGCAAATTGATTTTACACACATTCTCCTAGTAGCAATAAAAGTTGGAAATGAGGAGCTTGCTGGAGACAGATGTCCTAAAGATACAAAGATCGAAAGTGGTTAATACACAATAAGAAGGAAGACACAAAAGAGGGAGAGGGACCAGCCACCAGCACTCAAAGTCTGGAAGCAGAGCAGCAGTGTGTTATGTTGAGTAAGCTTGGACGACCCTCCACTGTCCATTAGCTCCAAGGGCATCGCTGGAGAGTAATTTTTGGTCAAGTGTGACTTGAGCCATTGAGAACATCAAATATCCATTAGCAGCCTGTGTTTCTGCAGGCAAGAAGAAAGCAATCCAACCAAGTGTTTTAAGTGTAAGCTTATGTACTTTAAAAAAAAAAAAAAAAAAAAGAATGCCAGGTTCTGAAATTTTACTTTGTTTCCCAAGGATGGTGGAAATAAGAGTATTATTATAGAAGTAAATCCAATATTAAAGGAAAATAGGCATATGAAGGAAGCCCATCATATGTTTCTTTTTTTTTCCCCTTATTGCATTAGTGCTAGCCAATTCTTTTTGTACTAATACATCCTTTGTGTTTGTTTTGTTTAAGTGGTTCCTAACTGCACTGGAATTATTACGCTGGATAAATCATTTATTTCTAGCATTTCATAGGAAGGAGTCCAAAAAATTTGCCACGGCACTTCCAAAGAGTTTTAAAGTGTTCTTTTCTTGAAGATTTGTGATCTCAACAATGAAAAATAAATTTCAAAGAAACGAGCTCCAGAAGCTTTTTGTGAACCAGATCTCATGTTATCATGCCTCCCCTGCTCAGCTCACAGCAGAGCTGCAGCCTCCCCCAGAATGACCAGTGACTTAAAGCAAGGAGATGGTGGAGGAGAAGGCTGCCATTACAGTTTGTGTCCAATACCCACCAAACAGATAAATGTTAATCTCATCCAAAAACACCCCAAAGATATACCTAGAGTAATGTTTCATTAGATGTCTGGGCACCCAGGACCCAATCAAGTAAATGCAAAATTAACTGTCACACCACCCTACTGTCTACCTAAAGCCAGTGCCTCAGATGAAGACTGAAAATCTGTATCGTCTTTGGGAAACTGAAACGGCACAGACTTTCACCCAAGGATATCACTTTGCATAGTTCACAAAAACAAGTCCTTGCCTTAGCAGAGATCTATGAAACAGACTTCCGCTATAGAGAACCTCCTTCTATCAGTTTTACCTCTTCCTCTAGCAGCCCTTAATTTATTACTTCTGTTCCCTAACTTTTGACCTTGAGCCCTTTGACTCAGGGAGCCACTATCTACCAAGAACTCAGAGGATTTCAATGTCCCCATCCTAAACATTTATATTTAAATGTTGGCTTTCATTATTTTACCCCCAAGGGAATCAAAGACTATTTGATTGTAATCCCAATTATCTTTGAGTTCTGGTGGGGTTTCTGTGAGGTCCTCCTTCCTAAGACTGATATTCCAACACCTACAAAAAACAAACTCTCAGAGAATGGCCATGTTCCTGTGCCTGAGTTGAAAAAATCTAACGAGGTTCCACTGAAGAACCATTTCCATAGGAGAAATGGAATCATGCTGATATTAATGGGAATAGATAAACTAAGAGTAGAACTAGGGCTGAATAAGCCTCGCAGACATCCAACAGGAAAGATGACTGGCAAAACTGCCAGTGAGGCTGGGCCAAGGACTCAGAAAGAAAGAACTGTTTATGAACCGCTCTCTCCTCAGGTTTGGTGTCTATTGCCGTGGCCTGCAAACGTTACCCAAAACTAACCCAGATCTCCATTCTGAGTCAAGGTGACTTAAGATACTATATCTGGGAGTATCATAAGGTGAAAATGAGGAGGAGGAGGAGGAGGAGGAGGAGGA
>PVLC010024679.1:0-24412 GCA_004027655.1 Graphiurus murinus | reverse complement strand
GTTTGTATATGGATAACCAGTTTTGCCAACACCATTTGTTGAAGAGGCTATCTTTTTTTCCAGTGTATGTTTTTGGTCCCTTTGTAAAAAATCAATTGGCTGTAAGTGTGCACATTTGTTTCTGAGTCTTCTGTTCTGCTCCATTGGTCTATGTGTCTGTTTTTGTGCCAGTGCCATGCTGTTTTCATTACTATATGTCTTCGTGGTATAGTTTGAAGTCAGGTATTCTGATGCTTCCTACATGGTTCTTATTGCTGGAAACTATTTTGGTTATTCTAGGTTTTTTGTAGTTCCAAATGAATTGAAGGACTTATTTTTCTATATCTGCGAAGAATGACCATGGTATTTTAATAGGATTGCATTGAATTTGTAGGTCACTTTTGGAAGGACAGTCATTTTGATGATATTTATTCTGCCTATCCAAGAGTATGAGAGATCATTCTACCTTCTAAGATCTTATTCTTTTTCTTTCTTTAATGTTTTATTTTTTTCATTGTAGAGGTATTTTACCTCCTTGGTTAGATTTATTCCTAAGTATTTTATTGTTTTTGAGGTCATTGTGAACGGAAATGTTTTCTAGATTTCTTTTTCAGTGGATTTATGGTTGGCATATAGAAAAGCTTCTAATTTTTTTAGATTGATTTTGTATCCAAACAGCCATGCAGAGATGCAAATCAAAGGTACCCTGAGATTTCACCTAACCCCAATTAGAATGGCAATAATTAAAAACACAAACAATATAAATGCTGGTGAGGATGTGGAAAAATAGGATCTCCAATACACTGTTGTTGGGATTGCAAATTATTGCAACCACTTTGGAAAACAGTGTGAAGGATACTCAGAAGAATGGAAATGAACCTACCATATGACCCTGCTATACCACTCCTGGGTATCTACCCTAAAGAATTGAAACCAGACTGCCATAGTAATGGATGCATATCTATATTTATAGCTGCACAATTCCTAGTTGCCAAACTATGGAACAAGCAAAGATCTCCATCAACAGATGACTGGATTGCTAAAATTATGGGATATATACACAATGGAATTCTACTCAGCCATAAAGAAAAACAAAATTCTGTCATTTGCAGGGAAATGAATGGAACTGGAGAATATTATGCTAAGTGAGATTAGAAAAAACAAATGAGATTACATCAAACTCAGAGGGAGAAATTCAACAGAGTGGAGAGGCAACTTACAGAATGGGAGAAAAAAAATTCAATATGCATCCGATAAGGAGTTAATTTCCAAAATATATAGGAACTCAATTCAATAAGAAAAACTTGATTTAAAAATAGGCAAATGACTTCAGTAGACATTTCTCAAAAGAAGACATATGAATGGCCAACAGATTTATGAAAAATACCTCAAACTACTAAATACCAAGGAAATGCAAATTAAAATCACAATTTTCTATCATCTCACACCTGTTAGAATGGCCATTACCAAAAAGACAAAAGATAAGAAGCCTTAGTGAGGATAGGGAGAAAAAGGAACCCTTTCACACTGTTAGTGAGAATGTAAATTAGTTATAGACATTATGAAAAGCAGAATGGAGGTTTCTCAAAAAAATTAAAAATAAAACTACCATATGATCCAGCAGTCTCACTACTGAGTATATATCCAAAGGAAATTAAATCATTATGTTGAAAAAATATCTACACTTCTATGTTGATTGCAGCATTATACACAATAATCCAGTGTCACAATGTATGAAGAAAATGTGTCATGTATACACAATGGAATACTATTTGGCCTAAAAGAAAGTAAATTGTCATTTGTAGTGGCATGGATGAACCTAAAGGGCACTATGTTAAGTAAAATAAGACAAGTACAGAAAGAAAAATATTGCATTATCCTTTTTATATGTGAAATAGAAAACAAGTTGAACCTATAGAAGCAAAGAGTCGAATGATGATTACCAGGGGTTGGGATGGGGAATGGTTGGGAAGATACTGGTCAAAGGATACACAATTTCATTATCAATTCCCGAATATCAAGCATCCTTGCATGTATCCCTAGAATAAAACCTACTTGGATATGGGAAATTTTTGTGTTTGTTGCTGCTGCTGCTGCTGCTGCTGCTGCTGCTGCTGCTGCTGCTGGGGATTGAACCCAGGGGTGTTCTACCTCTGAGCTCTGCTCCCAGTTCTTTTTTACTTTTTATTTTGAAACAGAGTCTTACTAATTTGCTGAGGCTGGCCTTGAACCTGCGGTTATAGGTAAAACTTAAGAGGAAGTGTGCATTCATCACAAATTATAATTATCCTTTTGAAGAGTTGCATTATACTTAGTGCCTTTTAAAAAAATGTGTAACTACAACTCTGTATTTATAAAAGAATTAATAAAATAAATCAAATTTTGTTGCTCTGAAACTCTTTAGTTTGGTTCACAAGGTGGCTGTTACCTGGGGTATGGAGCCCTTCTTACTGTTTCCTAATCTCTATAGTAACCCTTGTTCTCAGTAGCACTCAGAGTATATTTTACTTTCCTCTCCTACACAAGAGTCTAAAACAGAAATGGCCCTTTGAAACAGAGATGTACGGACAGCCTTGAATTATTCAAGATCTTTATTACTAATGAATGCACTTCAGTGAGCCCTTAGGAAATGTGCAACCACAAACATCACTCTTTTGCATGCAATTGCTCAGTCTTCAGAACAAGAAATCCACTCTACATGAAATGTCACATCCAGAAATCTGCTGTTACTCACCTTTTTCCTCTTCCAGAATTGCTGAGTCATTTATACATTAAAAAGCTTCTCCCTGGAAAGTAAGAAAGGTAAGGACCTGGCAGAGTGTATCACCAGCTGTACTAGTTGACATGAGGCCGACCCTCCTATACCACCTGGGAACCTTGGGGAAACTTAGGGACCTGAGGGAACAAAGAGAGTTCTGACCTGATTTCCCTTTGCTGCAACTTTTCATAACAAAATTTTATTTAAATATATTTGGAAACTTCCTAGGTTTGGGCAAATTTCAGATTACCACTATTGCTGTCACATTTTTTAAACAGCAAAATGTAATAAGTTTTTGCTTTAGTTTCTCTTCATGCAAAGTGATATTAATCTGCTTAAATTACTTGTGCTTTTATTCATTCATTCATAAGAAGGGGGAAATAGTGTTTAAATTTAATTATCATGTAACTTTTAAAAATAATTTTCAATGGCCCATGTTAACATATGTCTTTGAACTGCCTAAAGCTTTCTTATAGCATAATGTATTCTTATTTTTCAAAGAATATATTTTGAACAATAGTTGCAGCACAAAACTATTAACAAGGTAGATAATTGGCTACTCTTTCTAAAATAAAATATTGACTGAATTCTATGTAGACACATATAGATATATGTGTATAGAAATGCATATATATGTAATAGTATTTGTTATGTAGAATTACTTAGTGTGGTATTAGAATTTTAAGTGAGAGCTTCAAGTTTTGTCCTTAAAATTCAAGTAAATTTGCATTTTCTTAAAATGAGAATACAGTCTACTTTTAAATGATAATGCCTCAAAAGCAAATAGATGGTATTAGATTTGGGAGCTCTTCTCGGTTTTCTGAAAAGTGTGACCAGCATAAGGAGCCTCTACCCCCATGTTCATCTTTTTTATTTTATGGTCTCCTTACACACCTGTGTTCACTGTTGCATGATTAAATGATTTGTTTAGTTGCCTTTTTGTTTCCCTAGACCAATGTCCCCACTTCAAAACCTTCTGTGTAAGATATTGGTTCATTTATAAGTTACAAGAACTCTCTTGCCATCTGTCATCCCAAGCAATTCATGAAATGGACCCAAATAAACAAGGTGAGTCTTATTGTCAAGTTTTTGAACTTAAGTTGATTTTGTATCCAAATATCATGTTGAATTTGGTTATCAGCTCTAGAAGTCTTCTGGCTGACTTTTTGAGGTCTATCAAGTATAAGATCATGTCATCTGCAAGTATTTTGTAAACACACATGAAAACTAGATACAGATGTATTTTTAGACCTCAAGTAGCAGACAAGTAGGCATTTTGAAAATATCTGGTTGAAAAAAAATTTACTAGGTAAGTAAAGTGAGTTTCCCTTTCTTCTAAGTAGATACCCACAATGTATTAAAGAGTATTTGCTCTGTTGTTTCCAAAATACCTAGAAATAATTTAACAAAAGACCTGATAAGAATATAATTACATTTTTCAATTGCGGTTCAAAAACATAAAAAGTGTATTGTTTTTAGGCATCCTCATAGTTTGCTCTTACAATGACATCACTAGATATTTTAATGTCAGGAGTAAGTTAACAGGAAAATGTGGACCCAAAATAGGGGAAAAGGTGCCTACAGCTGTCACTATATGCATATTTGATAAACTGATAAGGAGAAACTAATTCCTTTTTTCTCCCATCATCTCTGGATGGCAAGTTAAGCCCAGGACCACTTTGTGACATTTTTATTTTGGGATCTATTTGCAACCTTCTTCTCCTAGTTGCT
The DNA here is from genome assembly GCA_004027655.1 of Graphiurus murinus. NCBI lineage: Eukaryota > Metazoa > Chordata > Mammalia > Rodentia > Gliridae > Graphiurus > Graphiurus murinus. Next base: position 19,944 of record PVLC010024679.1, on the reverse strand, counting down.
TGATATAAAATTCTGTATGATTTCAAGTTACGTATTGAAAGCAATATGAATGAATGATTGAAATTATCTTTAGATTTCCCAATTTGAATTCTCATATCAGTAAAAATTAATACAAAGCAGCAGGATATGCATTAAAAGCTCAGTTTTCTCTCTCTCCAAAGCTGTGTTTTTCACATTTAGTGTGCAGCTGAATCACCTGGAGGGTTTGTTAAAATGCTGGGCACTCTGCCTGCAAAGTTTGAGATTCAGTAGGCCTAGAACAGCCATACTACTTGCCCAGGATCACGGACCTAAAGTGTCTATTTCTGGATCTTCCAGCTAGATGATGGACTGTTGAAAGAGATCCGATTATGTTCACCTTAGTGTTTGTAGAAAATAACATAATGGCGTGGTGAAGCAAAATTAAGGGTTGGTGGCAGCAAAAGATGTTTTTCCAAATTGCTTCCATTGCTTCCATGAACAACACAGGTAATTTATATTGCTAGGTTTTGAAATATCTAAAACTACTTTCTTCATTGCTGGGTGCTGACATGTCCAGCAATTTCTTCCTTTCTTGAGTTTACTGCCATCATTAGGAAAAAAATAAATAAAAATGAAGCCTGGAGGGAATGGGGCCAGCAGCAGCTCGCCTAGGATACTCATTCATTTTCCACCCTGCACCAGATCACAGCTTGCCGTGTTACGCTGCATAACTTCATCAGATGACGCTGCAAAGCATCACTTACCAGAGCGACCGGCCAGATGGTCGGGCAGCCACGGAGCTGCTCCTCCACCAAGAACTGCTTCTGGGATCCTGCAGAATCCCTACTTTGCTGATTCTCCATATCCACTTAGTGCATCCGGGATAATCCAGGGCACAAAATCTGGCCAATTTCCAGAGTGATACAAGCTGTTCTCTCCAACATTGACTCCAGTGTGGGTTATTTCCACACTATTATGCTATTCCGGACTTGTTTTTGTTTCTTTTCTACAGACAGGCAAAGATGTTTCTAACTTCTCCCATTCTCTAACATTGGGCTCTTCTCTGAAAACTAAGCATTCTTAAAAACAAAGAGATATTTTGGGGTGTGGTAGAGTCCCAGGGACATTCTACCTCTGAGCTACACCCCCCAGCCCTACTTTATTTCTATTTTGAAACAGGTTCTCACTAAATTGCTGAGAGCATTCCTAAGTTGCTGAGGCTGACCTTGAACCTGCAATCCTCCTATCTCAACTTCCCAAGTACTGGGATTGTAGGCATGCACCACTACACCCAGCACATAAGGAAATATTGAATAGCAAAAAGATGTACAGCAAATTGTGAGTTCTTTGATGTGTTTGCCCTAGTTCAAAAATAAAAAGATCAGACATGGGGGGTTCTTGAACAACATCTCTTGTTTGGGTGAGAATCTTTAGGCAGAGCCTACATTGACCTTATGTAGGTGCCTTTGACTTACGATATTGATCATTAATCAGGATAGTTAGTTATTCCTTGCTATTGATAGGGCATTGGTTCCAGGACCCCTTGCAGATATGCAAATCTATAGATGCTCAAGTACCTTATATAAAATGGCATGGTATTTGCATATAGTCTATGCATATCAGTGTCCTCCCATATGTTGAGACTCATCTCTACATTACTTATAATACATAAGAAAATATAAATGCTATATAAATAGTTATTATACTGTATTATTTAGGGAATAATCAAAGAAAAATGTCCATCCATGTTCAGTACAGATGTAATTTTTTTCTAATAATTTTGATCTTCAGTGGGTTGAATCTGTAGATGCAGAGGGCCGACCGAATATTCAGGAAGCAAACTGTGGTGTGCTCTAATTCATCAAAGATGGGTCTGGCCTGTTTGCACACTGTGATCCCCCTTCTGTAGTCTGGCGGCGTGCCTGGCACTTAGCGTCCATATGCATGACAGCAAGGACGTTACTGACAACACTCGAGAGCAAAATACACCATTTTCTAAACAGCCTTCCTCTCCCTCTAGAAAAACTCCAGATCAATTATTTCATGGTCCTATTTGTCCATACTAAGGCCTGAGTGGGATAGACTTAAATTTAATGAGCCTATTAGGTTTCCCCAAAGAGTAAAGAGAGCTTAGTTCTTGGAACACACTAATTTCTGAAACTCACCTTTCTTGGCCTTCATCTCTGGATCTCTTCTGGTTTCTTTGTCTTTTCCTTCTCATTCTTCCTCTTAGGTTTCTCTTTCCTCCTTTGTTGCTTAAATGATTATGTTGTACAGGTTGCTGTTACTTCAGCTCAATTTTCTCTTCACTAAATACATTCTACTTGGATAATTTAATTGATGGATATGGTATTGCCCACATCCAACATCAATTACTCCTAAATCTCTAGCTCAGCCCAACTAACTGTTGTGATGCAGATTCATAATCAAAAGTAGACAGCATGTTCAGCACCCGGAACAGCTCTGCCTCCCAATATCCTCTAAATCTAAGTTGTCAATTCATAGCCACTAGTCTCATGTGGCTATTGAGCACTTGAAATATGGCTAGTCTGAATTGAGATGTGTGTTCTACAAGTGTAAAAATGGCATCGAATTGCAAGGACTTAATACGAAAGAAAGTACCTCATTATTAATTTTATATTGATCACATGTTAAATAATATTTTTTACATCCCTGTTAAAACCTGGGGAAAAAAATCCAATAGCCACCTATCACTACCATGATGCACCATTAGTCTGAGAAAAGAGGTAAAATATAGGCTATCAGAGACACCTCTGACTCCCCTACAATGTTGCAAAAAGAGCAAGGTCTCCTTCACAGACCTTGTCAAGATGACCCTCCACTAAATCAGTATCAGTTGGTTGGATGTGGCACAGAGTAATGGATTGAAACTCATTTGCTGTTCCTCTTTGGGAATTCTCATCTACACACACACACACACACACACACACACACACACACACACACACACACTCCCAGTATAAATATTGGAAAAGAAGACATTCACAGATGAAATCAGGATTCGCAGATGCTCTGATTGTCTGTATAGACAATCTCTAAGAATCATTTTCAACTTGGCTGGATCCAGGACAGCTGCTCTAGAATCAATAACTCTTTAATAGAGATAGTTTTCAAACTTCAGTTTACATCAGATTTGCTTCAAGAGCCTGTTAAAACAAATGTTAGTAGGTCTTACCTCTAGAGAATGGAGTTGACAGCTTGTTCTAGTCTTGTTAGAATTTGCATTTCTAACAAATTCCCAGGTGATATTGATGCTACTCGTCCAGAAACCATACTTTGAGTACCACTTCCTGACACTAAGAGTAGTCTATCAGGCAATTTTAAGTCCCTAAACCACTAAATAATGTGTGAGACATTATTAAGCATTATTAACACTGAAGTAATATGAACAAACGGAGATATCTACCTACTCTGTAGTTTTTAATTTTGCTAGATATGAAGACTGATCAGTCTTATACAACAAAAAACTCTGTTGTGATATTATTACATGTTTCTTAAGTGAAAATAAAATTTGGAAAATCGGTGAAGAAAATTTAAGTTATGGGTCCTCAAGGAAAATAAGAGAAACAATTAAGTATATAATCTACATTTTCTTATTTAAATCATGCAAGTGCCCTATGAAGAATGTATCATCATCCCTCTTATCTGATGAAGAAACTGAAGATCCAAATGTAAGTTAATTTTATCAAAGAGAAAAGGAAGCAATAGAATTAAACAAGGTTGGCTCCAAAGCTCTCTTCTCTCCTCCACATTGCAAAACATGCAAATATACAGCCAGTGCCTTGGAAATATTCATAAATGCTAGCCATTATGAGATTACATTAACTCTCAAAGTAAGATATACTGACTGATTATTCTTTTTATTATAAAAAAAATCATAGGCTCTTTATAGACAATTTGGAGAATAGTGATAAGTAGAAAGAAAATAACTGAAAACAGTAATAATTCAAGCATTCAGAGATGTCCACTAGTCACAACTTGATGGATGCCACTAGAAATCAAACTGTTCAAGGGTGAGAATTTTTATCTGTTTAGTTAACCACTGTATTTCAAGGGCCTAAAATCATACCAGGACCATATAGTAAGGACTCAATAAATATTTGTTAAATGCATGAATTGATAGATAGCTTTGGGATATTTTTCATATATGCATAAATATATGTACACACATGAGATGGATATGTATATTAGCAAAGTTGAGTTTATATCCCACATATAGTTTTTGTGCTATTTGTTTCACAAGGTCATTGCCTTCTTGTATAAAAAGTGAACAGGAGGACTCTCCACCTTTTGGTGGACTTTTCCATTTGGTGAATTGAGAAGGTATTCTCCAAAGTGCAGGAAGACTGCCCACTTTGGGGTGGGCTCTTTCTTTGGTGGATTCAGAGGGTACTTTTCTAGGATTCTTTCTTCCCTGTGATACCTATGATACTATAAATTCATTCTTGCTTTCAGGTCGAAAAGAAAGCTCTCCATTTTAATTTTCTCACCTGAAAAATAAAGTAGGGCTACAAAAACTGTAAGATTCTCTTCTGGGGTATGGGATTAATATAATAAGATTTCTCTATCCATGATAGTTCATGTTTTTGTTTTTGTTTTTACAGATGTTCTTAATAGTATTGAGAATTCCATGTATAGAACAGCCTTCAAATTACGATCAGTGCAAACTCTGTGTCAATGTAAGTACAAGCTCTCTTGAAACACTGAAAATAAGCTGACCTTGATGATGTGTATAAGTTCTACAGAAAATGGAACTTACTACATGCAAGTAACTGCTGGGCTCTGGAAGCTAGACCTGGGCATTTACACCACTTGTAATAGAAAAAGATGGCAGAGTGAGGGAGAGTGCATTGTGTGCATTCGACCTACATGTAACTTCACTGACTGATGATTGAAAATAATAGTGGATAAAGATTTTAATTATTTTCCCCAATGTGGCCTCTAAAAACATTTTTAGTTTACCTTTCAGGGTATAGCAACACAAAATAAAATTACCAAAAAATAGTTCGTTTGCAGTCTGTATGTTTAGATTTAAGTATGAAGATTTTAAATTTATTCTACCATGTAATATTTGAATTTTGGGGTAGTACCTCTTATCTATAGCTGAACGTGCAAAAGTTAAGGTTCAAACGAATGGTCCCTGGATCATAAAATTTTCAATTATTTAGAGAATTTCCTGAGAACTGCCTGTTTGAATTCAATTTATATCTGATTGAGTGCTATGTTTTTTTCTTAATGCTGTTATCTAGGTAAAATATAGTAAAAACATTTATCCTGTAAAAATTCTCCAAAATGAAATAAATTGGGCCCTAACTATGAAAAGCAATAGGCATTCAGCATGTCTAAAGTCATTAATTTCTCACATGTTCTTTATTGCATAAAATCACTTTTTGCAAAATAATTTCTGACATTTATATCAGTCTTAAAAGAAGTTGCATATATATACATATGTATGTATATATATATATATATATATATATGATACTTCCACTGAAGATTATCTTTTTAACTTTTTCATTCTGCCTAACAAGTTATATAGACTAGTGGTTTTCAAGTACTTCACAAAGTATACGTGGTGTGAGTTAGGATACCACAGAGTTAGCAAAGTAAGGAGAGATGTAGGCAGGGCAAGAATACTCAAACACCATGTCCTCAACAAGAATAAACCTGTATATCTATTTTCTGTACTGTGCTTCTGTACCAGATTCCTCTGAAGAAGGTATTTGGGGCTTCACACACACACACACACACACACACACACACACACACACACACACACCAAAAAAAAAAAATTTAAATCACTACTGTAGACACACTCACTTATCACCATTAAAAAAAAAAAAAAGTCAGAATGTGTTTGTTAGGTTTATCCTCAGGCCATTTTCCTGGAGACTTTCTCCTATTAAAGAAACTTAGCAGTAAAAGTTCCATCACAATTGCCTGGTTATGTACAATAGCATAATTGAAGGATGTACTTTTTTAAACTTTTTGGTATCAGACACAGTGAATATAAGTATACTCATAAGAAATATTAACGATACATAAGATCTGTGGTTGAGAACTTTTACCTAGAAGAGATATCCATACAAATATTTGAAAACAAAAAAATCCCAAACACCAAGATAAAGCATCACATGAGCTCCAGATAGCAAGATCTGGAGACCACTGTGCATACGTCTTGCCGTAAGATTAATGGACAGTGCCGTTATCTGGTTTGCTGTAATACAGAACTCTTGTTCAGAATGCCAGGCCCAGGTGATAGAGTTTGTGATTGAATAATGATACAAGAGTTTGCAGCCTCTGCCACCTGCAGCCAGACTTTTATTTAAGTCACATTGTGGGAGCCTGCTCTTCTGTTCCTTAGACTTTGCCCTCAAAAGCAATATCAGACAACAAATAAAAAATTTTATTGTATTTGCTAGATTCCTTATCTGTGAGGGTGATTTACGACTTGGAGAGAAGCGCGGGTCTTCGTCATTTCACACGCTGAAGTGTTTTAAATGCCAGGCCCTCTAGGCGCTCCCAGCATCCCACCTCTCGGAAGGCACAGGGCGTTTTTATTCATTGTGTCTGTCATCCTCTCTCTGCAAGAAACTATAGGGTTAGTTCTATTTCATTCTTTCTTTTCATTGCCTTGTAAAATTTTTAGGAGAAGATGGTAAAATACGTGTATAGAAGAAATAAACCATTACTTTTTTGTAAGCAGCTCTAGTTTTATTAAGTGCCTCCTCTAGATAATAATATTAATGGAACAAGATCAAAAGTGAGATTGCTGAGGCAAGGGTGAGACCTAAAGACTGGTAACTCACCAACTGTTTTTACAAAGATCACTGGGCTTTTCTTTTATTAACTATGCAATTGCATATTACGGTACAATATTCCTTCTGAAACTTGGTTGCAAGGCAGAAAAATCTGTATTTGAAACATGAAAAATAAATTTGTTCAGTCCACTTAAGGCAAAGTATAAAAATGTTTTTCCCACCTTATCACTACAGTGTCTTAACTTCCTTGGAAGGAGCATTTGTCAAGTTACTCATTTCCCATTTGTTTAACTTCATTCTATAAAATGACATTCTAGAAATATGCTGGTAATAATGTTTTAACTGTGCTGTTCTAACAGATGTGCTTTTTCCAAAAATCAAATTGACTATCAGAATAGCAATTCTTGAATTACACACAAAAGATATGTGTCCAAATAGTGGTCATATTCAATTCCCTTTAAGGAAAATAGCTGTCATAAAAAGACAGTCTTACTTAATTGCTAGAAGATATATATATATTTTTTTATTTTAAGCTATTTGTTCTCATCAGAAAATAAGGCTCACTTCTTCATTTACTTCCTACAGTGGACTTGATCGACAGCTCCCTGATTCAACAGGTCCTACTACATCAACGTTTCTGGGAAGCCAGGGAGAACTCCCTTTCTGTACATCAGCTTTTTCAGGCACTCCAAGAGCTGTTTCAGAGGGCCAGGGTGGAAACCCCAGGACAGGTGCATCCCAGAGCTTCAGAACTCACTCTGAGCCTCCTCATGGCAATGTATGACAGGTGAGAATGTGGGTGCAGCACCAAGACTCCAAGGACAACCTTTAGTTGCCACTGGTCACTAACCGTTTGGTGCTGTGTAATGTTTGCTTGAGGTTTGGTATAAATGAAGCCTTGTTTATTTGCTTGTTTTCATAAGTGTATCACTTATGCAGGAGAACAAAGAAGCCAATGCTTATTAGCATTGCTAATATAAATAATCATGGGTAGTAAGCATGCTAAAGAGCTTATATAGACCCATTTTCACATTGGAGAAACATGCACATCTTTGCAAGGAAAATTACACATCCATATATGCATTTTGCTCCTGACTCCCTGGTAGTGTATTTCTTTACTAATTTATTTGTAATCCATTAGCAGTTTTTTTCTGTTTTGTTTTTTTGTTTTTAGCTGAAGTGAGGTTGAATAGTGGGTACATGGATAACTAACCTATAAACCAATTTAGACCTTGTCAAAGGCTTGATTATGTGTGCTCTGCAGTCAATGGCTTTGCTGGTGTGTGTGTGTGTGTGTGTGTGTGTGTGTGTGTGTGTGTGTGTGTGTGTGTGTGTGTGTGTTACATTTTGCTGAGCTGTGGCTTTTACATCCTTCTGCCCTCTTCAGTTTGGTTGACCTTATGTGATTTTGATTCAGTAGACCTCATCCTGTAGAATAAACTTTTGAAAAATCATCAAAAATACAAAACATTTAGAAAGAGGAGGAAAAGAATACAGAGAAAGAAATATTACCCATAACGCCTGCCTCCAGAGCCAAACACAGGTTGAACCTTTGGACAAATTCCTTATAGTTCTTTTCTAGTTTATTATTTAGTTGTTTTTAACTGCATGAATAATACATGAACACATTCTAAAGTTATTTTTCATGATTTCAGCTTTTAAACATTAAACTCTTGTCATTTCAGCTATTGATCTTGTTTATAATAGCCGTCCTGCCTGTAATATATTGTTGTGTAGGTTGGTAAAGAACACAGTGAGTGGGCAAAGGATGCTTAGGCTCTGAGTTAGGGCCAGTGAACTAGTGATTTGATTTATTTACGTATTTATTTTATTGGCATGCTTTCCCCTTTTGGCCCTTATCTTTGTTGTTTGGTTTCCAGGCAGATGAGTCCAAGTAAGAAAGACTACCTACTCCATGAGGACAAGATGTACCCCTGTGTCTCCAGTCCCCATACCGTGCTCAGCACAGAGAGACATTCAATAAATACTTGCTGAATGAATGAAGAAATGTTTTATTTTAATGTTCTGTTCTGCCAAATTCTTAGATATAGGAAAGGAGGCCATAAAAAGCTAGAACATAGACCACCATGTCAGAAATGTCCACTAATAGTTACTGTGTCTTATGAACCACCTCACCTGGACTAACCCTCGTCTCTGTGATATGTTGCCCTAAAGCACAGCAACGGGTTTTCTCAAGCGTCTGCCTGTGGCTGCTGCCCTGATTGCACTCTCAGGAGACAGCCCTCTTACCAAATACAGAGGTAACTTGCAGGAGTTGTGTGTGTGCTGAAGTGCAGCGAGCCCCCAAGTCCCCAGTGCATTATCTTCTCTACCCACTTCGTTATCACCGTCACAGTCACTCTTGTCCTTCAGCATGTACTCAGCATGTCTGGCTTGATATTTTTAAAAATGCTTTAGATTGGGAATCTTGGTTTTTGTTTGTTTGTTTGTTTGTTTGGTTTGTTTTGTTTTTTTACAATCTGTGCTTTCTAATTATGTTGGATGTCCATAATTAATAATCCCATGTTTTATTGTTTAATTAGTTAATAATTCTATATTTTATTGTTTAAGAATTATTCAGAGACCACTAATATTTTTTTGTGGTACTGAGGATGGAACCCAGGGGCATTCTACCTCTGAGCTACACCCCCAGTCCTATGTTTTATTCTTTATTTTCAAACAGGGTCTCATTAAGTTGCGGAGGGTTTCACTAAGTAGCTGAGGCTGGCCTCGAACCCAGATCCTCCTCTCTCAGCCTCCCAAGTACTGGGATTACAAGCATGTGCCACCATGCCTGGCCACCAATTATTATTTTTTAAAGGCTGGTATGATCCTCATATTGCTGTTTATCAATCTCATGGTCTTCTTCAGAGATGTGCTGAATTCTCAAGGAGTTGAAATGGGAATGGGTTTTCATTAGTAAGCCAATGATATAGATATAGATTGGGAGGACTTCAAAAGAGCAAGCAGCTGGGTGTGGTGGAGTGTGCCTGTAATCCCAATATTTGGGAGGCTGAGACAGGAGGATTGCAGGTTCGAAGCCAGCCTCAGCAACTTAGTGAGACTATCAGCAACCAAACGAGACCCTGTTTCCAAAAAAAAATAAATAAAATGGGGCTGGGGATGAAGTCCAAAGGTAGAATAGAGTGTCCCTGGGTTCAATCTCCAGTAACACACACACACACACACACACACACACACACACACAGAGCAAGCAAATAGTCAAGAATGTAACTCTTCCTTTCTCTTCATGTTCACATACACAGAAAAAATCATAATTCTAAGCACATACCCTTCAAAGACACAAATATCCAACTTAAAGATTTCTTTCCCCTCTATGTGTCTAGCTCTTTTTCAGCTCTATGCAAAAAACAACAGAGGAGGCTATGATTCCGGGGCATGCATGACTCGAAAGGTTTTGAGAAACCTACTAATAGATCTGCAGCAGGTAAATCCCTAATACTTACAAATTCTAAGTTTGTTTTAGTTATACTAACCACATGCATTATTCAAGGATCTGATGTTTACAGTGTCGATTCTGTGCAACTTTGTCCCCTTTATAACCATTGCTATTATCATTAACTTTAGCCTGATCTATTGCAATTATATCCTCACTGGTTTCTCCAGCTCAAGCCTCCCTGCTTTATAGGTCTTCCTCTGAACTGATCCAGGCCTTTTCTTTTTTTTTTTTTTTTTTTTTTTTATTCTTGCTCCAGGCCTTTTCAAAATGTAAATGTCACCCTGTGTTAGTCAGCTTTCCATTGCAGTAGGAAAATACTTAAGATGGTCAATTTAAAAAGAGGAAAGGTTTATTTTGGTTAACAGTTTTGGAAGTTTCAGTCCATGGTCAATTGGCGCCACTGCTCTTTGGCTGTGGTCACATGCCACATCATGGCAGGAGCATGTTGTAGAGGAAGCTGTGGCCAGGAAGTAAAGAGAGAGGAAGAGACCAGGATCCCACAATCCCCTTCAAGGGCATGTCCCCAATGATATGAAACCACTCATTAGGCCCCATCTCCTGAGGTTTCCACTACTTCCTAATAGGACCAAGCTGAGGACTGAGTCTTTAACACATGGGCTTTTAGGGGACACTTCAGGTCCAAACTATAGCACATCCCCATGCCTAAAATCTGCCAGTGCCCATTCATATCTACAGGGTAAACCCTAAAATCCTTAAGATCACAAGCAAAGCTTTTGCAATCCTTCTCTTTTTAAAGAGATGGAATCTTGATTCTTATACAAATATAGAGGGAACATGTGTCCAAAGAATCTATTTTACTTGTTAATTAGAAGAAGGTACGTATAAAATGTTACAACTGACTTAAAGGGCATAGGGAGCAGAGGACAACCAGCAAGATTAGGAATATTAAAATGGATTCGCCGATGGATGTAAAACTACACTGAGAGTCTATCTAACCCCAATTAGAATAGCAATTATCAAGAATACAAACAATAATAAATTCTGGCAGCAATGTGGGGAAATAGGAACTCTTAGACACTGTTGATGGGACTACAAATTAGTACAACCGCTATGGAGATCAGTATGGAGTTTCCTCAAAAGAGTAAGAATGGAATCACTGTATGACCAAGTATCTTTCATAAAGGATTAAAGTCAAAATACTATAGAGATATATGCACCTCCATGTTTATAGCAGAACAATTCACAGTAGCAAAATTATGGAACCAGCCTAGATGTCCATCAGCAGATGAATGGATGAAGAAAACAGGATATACATGCACAGTGGAATTTTACTCATCTATAAAGAAGAATGAAAATATGTCATTTGTTAGGAAAACTGATGGAACAAGAGAATATTGTGCTAAATGAGATCAGCCAGTCTCAGAAAATCAAGGGCCAACTGATTTCTCTCATATGTGGAAGCTAGAGAGAAAAAAAAGAAACAAAAAGGACTTTAGAGAGTCAAGGAGAGATTCTAGTAGAATTCTAGAAGAGAATAGGGAAGGAGGGAAAGGGCAAGAGGGGGAAGGGAAAAGGAAGAACTGATGAAAGAAACAATTCAAATTATGCTATGCCCATGTATGAAGGTATCATGGTGAACTTCACTATTATGAACGGGGAGGAGTGGGTAGCAGGGTGCAACCTGAAGGGAAACACAGCAAGACCTGTGAGCATGTCTGTGTGACTTTGAACCTCATTATGATGCATAATTTCAATGCACCAACAAAAGTATTTTTAAAAACTGACTTTAGGGGAAAGGGTGAGATTTGTCCCTCACTCATGACATAATTTATTTACACGTCCATGACAAGAATTACTTGCATTGTTATCAGTTTTCTACAACTTTACTTTCTACAGTGTTGTAAAATACCTAGTCAAAGACAATGATGCCAGGCGTGGTGGCGCACACTTGTAATCCCAGCATTTGGGAGGCTGAGACCATAGGATCCGGGTTCGCAGCCAGCCTCGGCTACTTAGTGAGGCACTCCGCAACTTAGTGAGACCCGGTTTCAAAATAAAGAATAAAAAATAGGGCTGGGGGTATAGCTCGGAGGTAGAATGCCCCTGAGTTCAATCCCCAGCACCGCAAAAAAAAAAAAAAAGACAATGATGCAAAAAAACCACTGAAAAGACAGCCAGTAGTCTCTTTTGCTTATCCAAAGTGTTTAATTGTTCCTCTTAATCTTTATACTCTTTTAGCTGCTGTATATCAAAAGTATATCAAAATCCTTACTGGACCTGACATGTACATTCTCCAGGCCTGGCTTCCACACTCCCATTCATCCATCTCCTATCCTATCACTTAACAAATACTCTTCATCTCTTAAGATCATTCAAATAGCAATTGCCTCCTCATTCAAAGCTTAACACCCAATGGATGCATACCTTTGATAGAGCATTTGTCAAATCTTACTGGATTCTTCCCCATCCGCTTCAAGGGCCTTGTTTCTCAAGGGTAAACAGTGCCTGATACTAAAAGGCCTTCAACAAATGCTAAATGAATGAGTAGATAAAATGCAACACTAAATTCCCAAATTAAGATGTCCATCAGTTCCTGTGTTTTAAGAATGTGCAGATTTGATACCATTTTTATCCCTATAAGACAAAGGAATTTAGCCTCCTTAAAGTGAACATGTCTTCAGTGGTAAAATGATGTGAAATGATTTAACCAAGCGAGAACTATACTGTTCACAGGGTGAGGGAGCTCCAGATGACCTTCTGTGGAAGTGGTGGTTGTCCCATGGTAGGTTTAACCTTGTTGGAGGAACGTCTCAGTTTTAATTCCAGATGCTGTAAAGTTCTCCTATTTTGTTTTCTACATTGTGAAGCCATTTCTCCTTGGTCTTAACCATATATTCTCACCTGGGCATAGGAGAGGGGTCAGGAGGAAGATTTTCAAAATCTCTAGGGCTGGGGGTATGATTTGGAAAAACCTACCCCAAATTACCTCTGCTTTGATTTTTTCTTTCGGTTTTGTTTTGTTTGTTTTTTTTTTTTCCTTTATGTATGTGAGTTTGGAGTGAGGATGGGTGATACCTGGGATTAAATCTAGGGCCTTGCATGTGGTAAGATAGTGTTCTACTTCTGAGATACATACCTAGTTCTTTGTATTATGTTATTTTACTTTATTTGTGTGTGTATGTATGTGTGTATGTGTGCATATGTGTGTGTGTGTGCATGCATATGTAGTACTGGGGATTGAACCCAGGGGCATTCTACTTTCAAGTCTTACCCCCAGCCCTTTTTATTTTTTGAAACAGTATCTCACTAAGTTGCTGAGAGTCTTGCTAAGTTGCTGAGGCTAGTCTGAAACCTTCAATCCTCCTGTCTCAGCCTCCCAAGTAGCTGGGATTACAGGAGGGTACACTACCACTCCTGGCTTAATTTTTTCTTAATATTAACATGTTCATGTTGATCACAATAGTTAATAATTAATTTATTCTGAAAATTTCAACCAAAATTTAAGAAGTTCATATTTCTTATTTTTAAATGACAGATAAAAATTATATGTATTTATCATGTACAACATGATGCATCAAAGTATATATACATTGTGGAATAGTTAAATCTAGCTAATTAGCAAATACATTATCTCATATTGTTTTCATTTTTGTGGTGACAACACTGAATATACACTGTCTTAGCATTTTTCAAGAATTCAACATATGAAGCCAGGAGTGATGATGCATACCTATAATTCCAGCACTTGGGAGACTGAGACAGAAGGATCTCAGGTTCAGGGACAGCCTCAGCAAGTAGTGAGACTCTTATCAACCTAATGAGACCCTGTTTCCAAAATAAAAATAAAATAGGGCTGAGGGTGTAGCTCAGAAGTAGAGTGCCCCTGGGTTCAACCCCTAGTACCACACACACACACACACACACACACACACACACACACAAGAATACAATATATATCACTAACTATAGTCAACATGCTATACAGTAGATCTCTTGAATTTATCCCTCTTATCTATTATATATCTTTTGACTAATTTCTCCCCATCCTACCTTCCCCCTAACCACACAGGCCTCTAGGAGAGAAAAGGATCTAATTTCATTCTTCTGCATATGAAAATCCAATTGTCCCAATACCATTTAATTGAAGAGACCATCCTTTCTTCATTGTGTTCTTGGCAGCTTTGTCAAAAGCCAGTTGACTCCAAATGTGTGAATTTATTTATTGGTTCTCTATTCTATTCTGTTGGTCTATGTGTCTGTTTTCCTGCCAGCAACATGCTGTTTGGGTTAGTACAGCTAAGCAGTGTATTTTGAAGTCAGATATCATGAGGCCTCCTGCTATGTTGTTTTTACTCAAGATTTCTTTGATTATTTGGGGTCTTTTGAGGTTCCTTACTAATTTTAGGATTTTTTCCTACTTCAATGAAGAATGTCATTGATGTTTTTCTATGGATTGCATTGAGTCTATAGATTTCATTTGGTAGTATAGATATTATAATGATATTAAGTTCTTCCAATCCATGAACACTGGATATCTTTCCATTTACTTATTTATTCAATTTCTTTCATCAATGTTTCATAGTTTTTAGTATAGAGATCTTTCACTTCTTTAATTACATTTATTACTAAGTACTTTACTGGGTTTTGTTGTTGTAGCTATTCTAAATGGGATTCTTTTTGTGATTGCTTTTTCAGATTAAAAATGCTAATATCTTTTGTATGTGATTTTGCCTCCTGAAACTTTACTGAATTTTCTTATTAAATTTAAGAGTTTTTTGGTGAAGTCTTTATGGTTTTCTATATATAAGACAATGTTATCTGCAACAACAGGGAGAATTTAATTTCTTTCTTTCTGATTTACTTGACTTTTATTTCTTTCTCTCACCTAATTGCTCTGGCTAGGATTTCTAGTACTATGTTAAATAAAAGTGATAAAAGTGGGCGTCCTTGTCTTGTTCCAAATTTAAAACAAAAGACTTCAATTATTTCCTGTTCAGTATAATACTAGCTGTGGATTTGTTATATATGACTTTTATTATATTGAGGTATATTCTTTCCATACTTAATTTGTTGAGCTTTTATCATAAAAGGATGTTAAATTTTATCAAATGCCTTTTCTGTGTCTATTAAAGCAATCATATGGTTCTTGTCCTTCATTCTGTAAATGTAATGTATCACATTTGCTGATTTACATATGATGAACCATTCTTGCATTACTGGAAGGAATTCCACTTGACCATGGTAAATTGAATTCAATTTGCTGAGATTTTGCTGAGGATTTTTGTATCCATGTTCACCTGATATATTGGCCTGTTTTTGTTGCTGTTGTTGTTGTTTTCTTGTTGTGTCCTTGTCTGGTTTTGGTATCAGGATAATGTTAGCTTCATAGGATGAGTTTGGAAGTTTCTCTCCTCTTTGATTTCTTGTAATAGTCTGGGAAGTGGTATTAGTTCTTCTTTGATAGAATTCAGCAGTGAAACCATGAAATTCTAGACTTGCCTTTGATGGGAGACTTTTTACTACTGATTCAATTACCGTATTCATTATTGGTCTGTTCTTGTTTTCTATTTCTTCATAATTTAGTGTTGGTAGGAATTTATCCATTTCTTTTAGAGTATTCGTTCTTGACATGTGATTTTCCTAATAATCTTTTAGATCCTTTATATTTCTGTGATATTGATTATAATGCGTCCTTTTTTATGTTGGATTTTATTTATTTGGGTCTTTTTTTTCTTAGTCTAGTGAGAAGCTTGTTGATTTTATTGTTTCAAAAGGCTAACTTCATTTTGTTGATCATTTATAAGGTTTTTCTAGTCTCTATTTCATTTATCTCTACTCTTATCTTTATTTCTTTCCTTCTATTAACTTTGCACTGAGTTTGTTCTTGTTTGTCTAGTTTTTTAGGTACATTATTTGACTGTTTATTTGAGATCTTCTTTTCTGATATAGGCATCTATTACTATAACCTCCCTCATAGAACAACTTTTGCTATATCCCATGGGTGTTAATATATTATGTTTCCATCATTGTCTCAAAGCAATTTTTTAACTGCCCTTTCAATACTTTCATTGACCCTTTGTTTATCAGGAGAATGATATCTAATTTCCATCTACTCATACTTTCTTAAGTTTCTCCTGTTACTGATTTTATACCATAAAATCTTATAATTTATTTATACCATTATAGTCAGAAAAGATACTTGATATAATTTCAATCTTCCTAAATTTGTTAAGACATTTTCTGGCCTTATGTTCTATCCTAGAGAATTTCTATGTGCAATTGAAAAGAATGTGTATTCTATGGCTATTAGATAAAATGTACTGTAAATGTCTATTGGGTTTATTTGGTTCAGAGTGAAATTTAAATCCAATGTTTATGGCTGGAAATGTAGCTCAATGGAAAAGCATGTGTCTGGCATGCAAAAGAACCTGGATTCGATGAAAGGAATGAAGGAAGAAAGGAAGGAAATAACAAAAACCTCTCGTGTTTAGAAAATAGATATGGTGAAGGGCATTTTCCTTCTCCTAGAATTCCTTGCACTCCCCTCCTATTACCAATGTCCGCAGGCTGGCACCAGGTACAATAGGCCCTAAACATCTGCCCTTGTTCTAAACTCAACTAAGGCCAAGGAGCTGCTGAAATGGCACCTCTGGCAGAACTCCTCCTCCTCCCCACCACACAGGCCCCATGCATTAGTATGCTCCAGAGAAAGCTACTAGGAAGGTAGGGATTTGCATAGCAAATTATCATCCCATTGACTTCTATTATGGACTCAAAGATGAATTTCCATAGAAAATTCCAGACCCCACTATGTGATTCAAATCCTCCCCTAAGAATCCTAATTATCATTTCAAGTGCCATTCTGCCTGAGCCAGCATGCCATCTAGCCACATTTAATTCTTCCATAGAACACCTGGAAGAAATTAGTCAAATGGGCAATTAATCCACAAAGTCTTTGTGCACACACTTAAAGGCAAAAACATAGGTTAAAACGCACTGTAGAAGTGAATTTTCTTTTCGCTAGTGTTAGGATCACAGAGCTGGCAAGTGGATCTCATGGTATCCACCTCCCTTATTTTACAAATGAAATGAAACTCCTTTCCCAGGGCTCCAGGACACCACAGGAGATCGAATGTTGAATCAGCAACACAGTCTAAGCAAGTCATCCAGTTAGTTCATCAGCATTGAGAAGCCAAAAGATGAATAATGCGTTGTTGTTTTTTGTTTTTTGTTTTTTTTTTTCAGACAAAGGCCAAATAACATAGTGCTTAGTTACTTATATTCTACTGGCGACAGGGTTATTATCAATTTAAAGCATAAGCCATCTTGTCGCTATTACACAAATGTTTGTTGACTTCTGCCTGGCTAATTGTCAGCAAAGAGCTTCTAAGTGCCACTTTCCTGATTAGAGGAATATTTATTCGAGTTGATGGGCTCAGCAGGGGGTCTTTGAGATTACTTTTGGGCTTGAGGGCAATGCCCATGGACAGCCTGTGCTATGGAAAGCTTTCGATGCGGAATTAGGACTCTGAACAAACAGGAATCGATGGAGGTGCTACATACACCTGTCAGCAAGTCCCGGCCATATTGGCAGTCTGATGAGGCTCTTAGTCCCTTAGTAAAACTCCTTATTGTGATTATGGCTGCAAGATGAACACCCCTGAGTGAAGTGAGGAGACTTTGGAATCACTATAAAGTCGAGTGTTACAAAGTTTTATGAAAACTCCTCAACAGAATAAGGAGGAGTTCTGGAGTGAGACCCCCAACTCTGCAGCCAACTTGCATTTTTTAGCTTGAGCAAAATGTCAAATCTCAATCATCCCTTGGTTTATTTATTTAAAAAAATTAATTAACAAATAAAAATATGCATATTCAAGATGCAAGCCACGGTGTGGTGGTGTACACCTGTAGTCCCAGCTACTCAGAGGCTGAGGCAAAGAGGATGGCTTGAGCCCAGGAGCTGAAGACTAACCCAGACCTTGTTTCAAAAAAAAAAAAAAAATATATATATATATATATATATACCTATATATATATATATATAACATGATAACTGATAACTTGACATAGGTATACACTGTGTAATGATTACCACAGTCCAATTTACTTAACCACATCCATCAAACCCATAGTCATTATTTGTGTATGAGTGTGTAGGGATGTTATGGGGTACACGCAACCCCACTCGTGGGTCCTTGGTATTCGTGATAAAAATAATTTTAACACGTACCAGTCAGGAACAACAGGCAGAGTTTTTTATTTCAGAAACTCAAGGGAAAAACAGGAAAAAGGGGAGGGTAAGGCATGGAGCAAGAGGGTAAAACCGCGAGCATCAGGGAGGTGGGTCGAAGAAAAAAAGGGAAGGGCCTCTTGCCGACTGGACTTTTTATCCCAGGAGGGCGGGCACAGGAAGGGTTTGGATCCTCCTCTTCCTCAGATTCAGGTGGGCGATAGGTGGTCAGATGGGCACGGAAGTTGCAGGTGGGGGCAGGACTTCCGGGGATTAGGGCGTGGACCTCAGGTGGACTTCCTAAGGAAAAAACTTCCAAGGGGTGGAGTTAGCTTAACTCTCCAGATTTTAAAAACTATATTTTCCTGGATCCTCTCAATACCATCCTTCCTACCTAACTTTTTCGCTTCCTAGCCTACCTCATCAGGGAGAGAAGAGAACATTTAAAATCTGCTCTTATATCAAGTAAACAATATAATATTTTAACAATGGTCATCATGCTGTACAACAGATCCCCCGAACTTATTCATCTTACAACTAAAGTTTGTACGTTTGACCAGCAAGTCTTCATCTCCTGCCACCCTCCAGCTCCTGGGAAACTACCCTTCTACTCTTTGTTTCTATGAGTTTGGTTTTCTAGATTCCCCACTTAAATGAGATCATTTTATATTGTTTTTCTATGTCTGGCTAATTTCATAGCATATTGTTTCCAATTTTATCCATGTAGGGCCAATGACAGGCTTTCCTCCTTTTTTAAGACTCCAAAGTATTACTTTGTATATATCACACATTTTTTTTCATTCATCATTGTTGATGGACAACTAAGCTGTTTCCACATCTTGGCTATTTTGAGTAAAACTGCAATGAACATGGGGATGCAGATTCCTTTTTGACATCATGATTTCATTTCATGTCACCCCTTGCTTTTAACAAGGATAATGACTACCACTCTGCTTTGAAGACTGGCATTTGTTAAAATGAGATGATGTGAAACATTTGAAAAGGTTTTCCTTAAACCCACCACAAGCTTTAATGCAGTATCTTTGTGACCTGTTTCCAAGGTAAACAAGGACAAAGAAAGTTTAAAATAATTTGACTGGCTTATAGGAAGTGAAACAGCAGAGGCCACCCCTGTATCACCCTAACTGCTAGGCATTCTTCTCTCATCTTCTTCCCCTTGTCTATTCACTATTCAAATCAAGCACTGCACAAAATCTACAAATCTCTTCTTTGCTTGGATTGAGACAGCTCCTCCAGTCTCAGACACCCACTACTCCTGACCTGGGGCTATGAGCACCGTTCCTCAGACACACTGATCCAGGTGTCCAGGTAGTTCTGCAGTTGCTAACAGCTGACCTGAAGTTGTCTCTTGCAGATCCCAGCTGTGGTGGGGGAGAGCCGCACTCTGTGCCCTGTGGAAAGTGCTGTCCGCAGCTGTTTCCGAGGGGTGAGTGCCATGGCGGTGTCCCCGGGAGCTGGGCAGACACGCTTGAAGCGTTTCCTGACTGATTTAAATTAGACTCCACACACCATCCCAGACCACCTCATTT
>PVLC010024678.1:0-23418 GCA_004027655.1 Graphiurus murinus | reverse complement strand
TCTCTGTGTTTGTGGGTTCTCTTTTCTCTCCCCCTAAAACATCATCTTTCTGCTGTACAAAACCATGCACAGAAGCCCAAGAAAGATTCAGGACCTGCTGACAGATATAAGTTTATGGACTTGGTTTTTAAAGTATATTAACATTTAATTACATAAAGACTAAGGTTCCATATAGTTAATTAAATGCCATCACAGCATTCAGTATTATATAGATCACCAAATTGGTAATTATGTAGATAAAATATTTACTGAAGTCTGAGTATTATCTTAAGTACAAGTGGTTGTGGAAAGCCCTCTCAAAACAGTTCAGCTTGGGCGAACCTGTCTTTGGGTGCCAGCTGGGCTTCATCTACCATGGCCGGTTAAATGTGCATTAAATTGAGGATGCAGGGCATTAAAGGATGGAGGATAAAGGGGCCTCAGCTGAGCCGAAGCTTCAATCACTTGGATTCCAGCATTGGGTTGACCCAAAGGAGCACTGGGTCCAGCATGTTTTGCAGCCTCGGGGATGGCGACGGTGTCTGTAATGAGAGCTGAACTAGCACGTCACCCAGTCAGGTCAGCCAGCCTGTCCACTCTCTCTCAAATGTTGACACTTCGGTTCGCTGCAGAGGTAAATCTGGCCCAGATGGAGGCAGACACAAATGAAAAGCAGGCACTCTCCCGGTAATTAAGGAAGTAGCCTTTGATGAACATTTCAAAAAGAGATAGTAGGGCAGTTGCTAAGGTTCCCAAGTAATAAAGCAGCCCCAGTACCTCAAAGCTGTCTCATCTCCGCCTCTCCAATGCCCAGGAGTTCGTGTTCAGGACACATAAACATGTTTCTCATCTTTGGAACAAGCACTTAACAATTTCCAGCTTCATACACTTTTTTATTTTTAATTTAAAAAGGTCCAAAGCAGACAATCCTATGAGTTTGGCCCCTGCCCACATGACTCTACCTCAGGCTAAAACTCTTTAAAACAGAAATGAACTTCTAACTAAGCTACCACTTGCTAATTCACGTAATAACTCAGGGCCTGACAGGGCAAGAGAGGCAGGAGGTCCTGAGGACTGAGGATTTGCCTGGGAGAAGGATCCCCACATTGAAGTCTTGGCCCTGCTACCAGCTGGCTGTATGACCTTGGCAAAGTCAGGTTCTATTGAAGAGAGATCCAGCTGGAAGCTCTGACCATCTCTCGCAGAAGCTCACTGCAACAGTTAAGAAAATTCTGGAAAAGGAAAACACTGCCTACAGGATGGTAAGCGATGGTTCACCACAAAACCATCCCAAGCATCTGGAAGACACTCAAATGGATTTCAAGATGCAAACAGCAGACCTTCTCCATTATGCCCTTGTTATCATCTATGTAAAAAATATTAAACCTCATCTGCCTGGAATTAACTAAATGGACCATGTGTTTCTTCCATACTGTTAACCCTGGGGTTCAAAAACACAGCATCTAACAAGGAGAAAGTATTTGAAATGAGAAGAGAAATAACAACAAATAATAAATTTCCAATAAGTGAAAAGTACTACAAACATTGTAATCCAGAAAAATAACATTTTTATTAATGATCTTCCCAACAGTATTTTCCACTACATTTCTGGATGTCTTCCCTGGGATTACTGCTTAATGACAAAACTTTGCAATATCTTTTTTTTTTTCAGAGAGAGAAACTAAAAATGTCTCCTTGAGCAGTTTGATTAATATTTGTTTATTATAAATAATATTTTTAAAGTCTCCTTCAAGTTCTCAAGCCATTATTTATTTGGCGTCATGTAAACTTAAGGATTGTGGTCTACCAAATTTCTTTTATGTATATGCTATAATATTTCACATCATTCCAAGTGTTCTTGTACATTGAACGATCATAAATAATCTATGTATGTTCTTGGAGCCATTTCCACACCAGGGCAGCTAGTATGGCCAATTATACACAAGGGAGAGTGTGAGTGTGTGTGTGTGTGTTTGCGTATTTTGGTCGGTGTCTGGGTCAGCATTCTCACTGCCATAATCCCAAAAGCCTGACCACACAACTTAGAAGAAGGAATATTTATTTGCTCACCATTTTGGGAGATTTCACTATTCCGTCCATGTTATGCCAGGGTTTGTGGAGCTCAGAGCATGGCAGTGGGAAGCAGAGAAAGGGGGAGACCAAGGGCTCTGCTCTCACATCATGGAAGCCGGAAGCAAGAGAACGAAAGCAAGCAAGAAGATCCACAGACACAGGCAGAGTTCCTAAGACTGCACTCCCAGGAAAACACCTTCTCCAGCCACACCCACCTGCCTAGTTACCACCCAGTAAACAATGGACGTATCCACTGGTGAGACTGTAATCCTCCTGACTTAATACATGAATTAGCTCTCCAGGAGACATTCTATATAACCTTAGTGGTCTGTTAACCCAAACTAAACTTCAGCTTCTGCTTATCTACATCCCTAAAAAGCTCTGTCTACTTCAAGAGCCCCACCTCCCATTCTTCATCCCCTCTCCCCAAAAAAGTATGATAAGGAAAAGCTGGAGGGAATTATACAGCAGCCTTAACCAACTGTTGCTAAAATTATCTTACTTTTGATCATTTTATAAAATATACGACTATCTGAACATATTGCCTGGGCCTGTTCCAGGACTCTGGAAGGGTAATGTGACAGAAAAACCCTGAAGCTTATGCTGCAGTGCTTCCCCAAGTACAGGGCTCTTCAATGCCCTCAACAGGCTGTACACAGTTGGTGTGACATGAGCCTGTCCCCGAAAGGGACTGAGATCCCTAGGTGCACCCACGCCATGTTTCTAATTGAAGCCTCAGAAACCTGCTCAGCATTTGCCAACCTCTACCACACCTGTGTATCTTTGCTTTCTCACCTAATACCAGACCTCAGACAGGAGACAGGGTGGGCCTATGGGACAAGATTTATAACATTCACTAACATTTAGTTACTTTCATGTTGGACTTTACCTGGGGGATAAAAACACACAACTGTGCTAGAAAACATTGCTATTGTCTGCAGCTCTGGCAAAATACTGTAATTTAGACGTTTGCCCAGTTTTCTTAAGCACGCTGAGGCCAATCGGTATATCAGGGTCTTGTGAATTTTCCCTGTGGTGTTCTTCTTTTCTCCCTTGTAGCTCCCTCCATTCCACAATCACACCCCTGAACCTTTTAAGTGGAGATCTTAAGTCTGGTTACCTTATCTCCTTCAATCCGGCAGGCTGTTTGGTTGAAGTTATTTTTCACATGAAGCCTCAGGCCACATCAGTGATGTTCCCAGACCTCAACCCGGAGGATCCTATAGGAAGCCGGCTGCTGGCTCCGGAGTTTGAAACACTTTTAACTCAGACTCGCTAGTATTACCCTGATCTGCTCCTCTGAGTTTTTACATAGCTGTCTCACAGAAGGTTCCCTACAACCCAGAGCCTCCTTAAGGCAAGCCTTAGGAAATGGAGTTCTGCCCCTGGCTGGCAATGTCTGTACACCAGGAATGTGCTGGGAAGGAGCAACAGGCTGGTGTTCAGATTCTCCTTCCTAGTGATTTTGGAAATGGTGAAGGTTCAGTAAAATAGGAAAACCCTGTTGTCTAGTTCTTTTCTGTGTGTGTGTGTGTGTGTGTGTGTGTGTGTGTGTGTGTGTGTTAGTGTGTGTGTTACTGGGGACTGAAACCAGGGGCATTCTACCTCTGAGCTATTCCCCAGTCCTATGTTTAATTTTTAAATTTGAAATAGGGGATCCCTAAGTTGTTGGGGGGCCCACTAAGTTGCTGAGGCTGGCCGTGAACTTGCAATCCTCCAGTCTCCGCCTCCCAAATTACTGGGATTACAGGAGTGCTCCACCATGCCCGGCTACTTAGGAGAAATGATGTTGATTGGAAGAAAATCAACAAACTCAAGGAGTCTCCAGTTTTCCCAGATCAACCAGATGCATGGGGAGCACATCCTTGGCCTTCACCTTGCTTTGGTTCTCAAGAGAACCCCTTCCTTCAACAGCACCCACAAGGGCGTCCTCAGAGACCACAGCATACACTAAGGGTGAACTTGGGGTTGGGGGAGATTACAGAACACAATCTTCAAAACAGTTCACATAAGAACGTTTTCTTACATCACAGTGCTCCTCTCAAAAACCTAATTTATTGATGTCATATACTCCGTGAGTCTTGTCTTAGTAAACACATACACACACTAAATCCTCACAAAATTTCTTAGAGGAATTAAAGGAGATGATAAACATCCAGCATTAAACATACTTAGAGCTAAATAGATACCAGATATTATTATTGTTATTGGGAGTCAAGGTCCATAAAATGTGCTCACAACTTAATGACATGCTCTTTAACAAGTTACAACTATTGATATTCATTAGTAAACCATTCTGGTTACCCTAACGTCACAAATATTAAAAAAAATCCATGAGCATCAACACATTTGAGAACACTCCTTTTTTTTTTTTTTTTTTTTGGTCTAATTAACACCTGAAAGGTATAGATACATCATACAGGGGCATCCTACCTATGCTTTTGTGTATATAAATCAATGCATATGAATATATACAACTGTATAAGCCAGGCTTATTAAATTATTAAATTTGTTTTAATTGCAAAAATAATGGAGTTTTACTGTGAATAATTTGGAAAATTTTTAGGAACACAATCCCTTCTAAACTCACCTCTCCAGGAGTTGCCCTGGTCATGTTTTGATCTATGGCTTTTGAGATTTTTTTTTCCATTGAAAGACATATTTGTTTCTATAAAAAAATTAGAACCTGAGTGAACATAAAGGTTTGAAACCGTCTTTTAAAGTGCACTGCTATATAAGGAATATTTTCCCATTTCACTAAACATTCTTCTAAAAGCTAATTTTAAGGGTTGATATCTTATATGCCCTTAATTTATTAAAGCAAATCCAGAGAGGATTTTTTTTGTTTTCAAGTTTTACTATTTATAAAGCAAGGGAATAGACCTTAGGACAAATCTACATTTTTTTCCTTAGGATAATTTTCTAAAAGCTGGATTTCTAGGGTTGAAAGAATGCAGGCATAATTTTATATCACACACATGCACATTGCCTTTCAGAACTGTTGTTGCAGTTAACCATATTTATAATGTGTAAGATTGTCCAATTAATTCCCTTGCATGCTTGCCAGTACTAAGTACCATAATTGTTTTTACTCTCTAACAGTTTATTTGGTGAAATATTAAGGCCCATTGTTTCAGTTTTAAGTTATTTGAATATTGAGTGAGATTGAAAGCTTTTGGTAAGCTCTACTGTCCACCAGCATTTCTTCATTTGTAAATGATCCTTTTTATGTCTTTTACTCATTTTACATTGGGCTGTTTATTCTAATTTGTAGGTGTTTTTTATATGGTGAAGACATGAATCTATTTTATATTTTTCCCAGTTATAAACGTTCTTCTTGTTTCTTTTAAACTCTTGATTTTTTTGGCGTATGTAAATTGTTCAGTATAAAGTAAAATCTATAAAACATTTTACACTCTGGTAGAATTGCCTACATAAACTATCTGGTGCTCAGGTATTTGATAGTGCAGAAGAAATATTCACCAATATCATCTTATGGTTCTTTTGTTAAATTATGAGTATATTTAAATCTTTAATTCACCTAGGAATGATTTTAATATGTGATATGGCATATGAATCTATTTTACTTTTTAAAATACTTTCATTATTGTTCCAGCACCACTGAATCCATCTACTACCTGGTAACTAACATATATGAAATGCTTATATATACATGGGTATATTCCTGGACCTTCTACTCCATTCCACTGTCTATGTCTACATATAGCAGCATCAACATGTTATAATTACTATAGGCATGATCATGGCATAATTAGGGGTAACAGTAATATTCTAGATTAGTTCAGGAAAAAAACAGTTTAAACCTCTGTCCTACCTCTTATTATCTGGATGACACTGGGAATGTTTGCAAAGTCTCCGTACCTTAGTTTCTTCATCAATAAAAGAGGACTAATAATTGCCTATTCCTTGTAAAATATCATAAAAATTAAAATGAATTTATGGATATAAAGAGCTTAGAACAATGCCTAACACATAGTGAGCACTCAGTAAATGTTAGTTAGTCAGGCTTGGTGGCACACACCTGTAATCCCTGTACTTGGGAGACTGACACAGGGGGATCTCAGGTCGAGGACAGCCTCAGCAACTTTGCAAGACTCTCAGCAACTAAGCAAGACACATTCTGAAAATAAAAAAAATACAAAGGATTGGGGGTGTGGCTCAGAGGTAGAATGCCCCAGGTTCAATCCTCAGTACCAAAATAAAATGTTAGCTGTCACATCTATTTCCCAGGGCTGCTATGACAAAGCACCAGAGATGAGTAGTTTAAACAACAAAAATGTCCTGTTAACAGTTCTGGATGCTGGAAGTTGCAACTCAATGTGAGAGCAAGGCTGGTTCCTTCTGAAGGCTGGGAATGGGAATCTGTTCCAACATCTAGACATTTGCTGAAGCCTTTGGCATTTCTTGGCTGATAGATGTGGCCTTCGACTTCAAATGACATTTTTCCTGTGCCTTTGCACATTGTCTTCTCTGTCTCTAAATGCCCCCTTTGTTATAAAAACACCAGTCATACTGGCTTAGGATGCAGTCTAATGACCTCGTTTCAGCTTGGTTGAATCCTCAAAGACCCAATTTTCAAATAAAGTCACATTCGAAGGCCCTAGGGAATAGGACTTCAACATATCTTCTTTTGGAGGGGCACAATTCAACACATAACCATCATTATTTTTTATACTTTTTAAATACTGAACAATGGGGCTACAAGACAACTTTGTCTTAATATTGATTAATGCCACTGTTTCTGTTGTTTGTATGGCAAATGATGATGTTAGCTTTTGATTTAGAAAGGTTGTTTATTTAACATTTATAAAGACTTGTTTTTCAATTTCTAGTGGACCAAAGCACTGAAAGAGTTAGATTGCTTGCTGTGTGTGTGTGTGTGTGTGTGTTACTGGAGATTGATCCGAGGAGCATTCTATCTCTGAACTACACCTCTAGCCCCTTTGTGTTTTTTATTTTGAAACAGGGAGGGCCTCGCTAAGTTGCTGAGGCTGATTTCGAACATGCAAGCTCCGTGTCAGCCTCTCAAGTACTAGGATTAAAGGCATGCACCGTCACACCCACCTTGCTTGCTAACTTTTAAGACTTAAATATGTGGTGGATTTTATCAAAAGCCTTTTCAAGTTATTTAACCATGTGGTGGTTCTACTTTGATCTATCAATGTGACATGTATTAATTAATTTCTGAATGTTGACCATTCCCTATATTCCTAAGAAGAATCCTCCTTGGGAGTGGTGTATTATTCCTTTAACCTACTATGAGAGCAGATTTGTGACTTCTGTTGTTTTGCTCTGATTTTGATGGTTACATCCATCTTCATTTGTGTAGTTGTCCTACAAACTCCCATGACAAATTTCACACCCAGATTGTCTTTGCTTTCTCGGGCAAGGGATTTATGGATAGACCCCAGGTGACCCTCTTTAATTAGAGTATCTCCCAGAAACGACTTCAAGTGTGACGCAGAAAAATGGCACCTTTTCTAGTTCCCAGTCTGGTCATCTCATTTTTTTCTCATTCAGTCATGTCAAGTCATTTCAAGGAAGGCAGGATGATCAGCTACCTGTGCTAAAATCTTCCAGTTCTTCCTCATTTATCTGAAGCCCCTCTTCTTTCCTACTTTCTCTCCAGTATCCACATTTGAGAGAAAAATATGACCCTTAGCTTTCTGAAACTGGCTGATCTCACTTAGCATAATATTCACCAGTAGAATATTGGAAGGAGACTGGAAAAGGGCAAAAAAAGAGGAATAAGGAAGAAAACAGTTCAAATAATGTTATGTGCACATATGAAGGTATCACTACTAATCTAACATGTACAGGGAGGGAGGATGGGAGCGCAGTAAGATGAGGAGGTAAATACATCAAGTGCCGTGTGCATGTATGTTTGTATCACTTTGAATCTCACTAGGATGTACAATTACAATGCAACAAAAAAGTATATTTAAAAATCATCTCCTTTCACAGTAGCCTGAGCCCGTTGCACATACTTATCTGAATCACCCACTAAGGCAAGTCTAGTCATCTCCATGGTCCTTAATCCTTAGAACCCAGTTCAAAACTCAGGTATGTGTGAATCCATACAATGGAATACTACTCAGCTACAAAAAGGAACAATCTATTGATACATGCAGCAACAGGGAGGACCATCAAAGGCCTTATATTCACTCAAGGAAGCTGGATTCAAAGGTGCACGATTCCATTTACCTGACACCCTGTAAATGTCTAACCTAGAGGAAGCACAAAGAAGTCAGAGGCTACCATGAGCTGACAGTGAGGGAAGAGTTTTACAATGGAGGAAAAGCATGAGGGATTTGGTTGGTACTAGAAAAAAAAAATACTTATTAGTAATACATAAGGGATAAGTGGTTCCTTTGGAATGCTGGTAACTAACATATATGAAATGCTTACACATACCTGGGTATATTTCTGGGCTTTCTATTTCTATTCTGTTCGTAGGTTTGAGTGAAACAAAATTGGCCATTGGGTGACAATTGGTGAAACTAGGCGATGAGGATTCATTATGTTTTTCTGTATACTTCCTTGGTTTATGTTTAAAGTCTTAAAAAACTTCTGGAAAAAAAAAAAAACCCTCAAAAATCACATAGCACTGAATTTGTGTGAATCAGGAGCCTAGAAGAGATGACTCTTGGGCACCCTTTCATACTCCAATTATCGGAACCCTAAGCCCTGCCCAAATGGCCTACTTCATGAGTATGCTCTCCAATGACTTAATAAACTGAAAGATAAAGAGAAAAAAGAGAGGCACAATTAAGGAAACAGAGGCAGCACAAACTTTGGCCATCCAAACAAAATGGCTGTGCTAATGTCTTTGTTAATGTCTTATGGTCAGAGCAAAGAGAGAATGGCTCCCAGGATTACTGCCTTTGCCATCTGAGGCGTCCTCCGGGAGCCCGACAGTACTGCACAGTGTGTTTCAAAATTTGAGCTTTCATTAAAAAGTCTGAGTTTATGGCAAAGCTTAGTGGCCCCTAAGGGAGACCACTCAGTCTCTCAGAAAGCCTGGCCAGGCTAGGGGTAAGACAGAGGTGGGGGAGGGGGTCCCTCCCCTGGCAGGTAACAGCTTGGCTTGAGGGTGCTCTGCAAGCAGCCTTCAGGTATGCACACGGGCTTCATGGTGGAGGCCTGGCTGCAACCCAGGCCCAGCCAGGTACCGTGCATGCATCTGCAGAGCAAGCCGACTCACCCGCCTGCTCCCGCCAGCAGAGGCAACTGCTTTAAGATTGCTCCTCGCAATGTGTCTGCAATCTTTCTGCCAGAGACAGATGAATCACTGTTGTTTAAAAAGCCATTTGCCAAAGGAAGGTCTCAGCAACGTTAAACACTTAACCAGTGAAAACACATTGCTTCCCTCCTTCCCATCAGTCCAAAGTTGCAGGGGCTTCCCAGGACTCTGGAGCTCGAGGGACGAGGCCATGCTGCCACCGCTGCTGCACCTCCAGAAGTCCCAGAGCTAACGAGAGGGTAACCTCACTGGGGGGGAGGATGAAGGTGGGTAACCTTCCTCCTTCGCTTTCCATCTTCGTATAAATCAAGGACTTCCCACTGCTCCATCTCCTGGGGAACAAGCCAAAGGCAAACCCTTAAGAATCTAGGAATGCGCCTTTGATTGGCAAAGTGTGTCTGTCATCCCTCTGTCTACTTTTAGCAGCAGCCACAGTGTCTCAGAAGCACATCTCTGCTTCTCCAATGCCCTTGCCCACATTCCTGTGAGCTGCTCTTTCACCTCTTTCCCATTCAGATGCTGTAAGAGCCCCCCTGGGCGGGGGCCAGGTCCCTCATTCTCGCTCTACCCTGGAGACCAGCGAGAGGAGAGCCGGTGCTCTCTGCGCTCTCTGTTCAAAGAGTGAGCTGGGAGGGCAGGGCAGAGCTTGCTGGTGACAATGTTGAGCTTCATATAAACCCTGTGCTCCTGGCTTAAAATCCCACTACATCTCTGTGTTCCAGGAAACAGCTCTCTGCCAGTTCAGAACCTCCTGTCCCCGCATGACTAAAGAAGGCTTGTGGAAGACCTCTTGATTACCTATGACAAGCCAGACACAACCTTCTAAATTTCCACTCTTTGTCTCAGAATGAATTAGCTGAACTATTCGTCTGTACTACCCAGTGTTGACAAACTACCCTAGCCTGGCTTGATCAGATTTTGTCAGGCTCTTCTCTCCCCGACCCCTCCCCTGACCCTTGCCAGGGACGGACTGACAGTGAAGAACATTCCCAGTTCAGTTAATCAATCAGGTCATCTGTTCACCCCACCCATCCAACCAGTTTCCCCCATTGAGAATGGCCACTTCTTCCTATTACTGTCCACACTTGTAATTTTTTTCTTCGACACTGTCTCCAATTTCAGAGGAAGGAAGACAAAGTCCAACCTCCACTGGAGGCTGACACAGTTTATAGGCCCACTCTGCTGGAGAAATAGTGTGTGCACTTGCTTCTGTGTGTGTGTGTGTGCGTGTGTGTGCGCGAGTATGTGTGTCTTCTCCATCAGTTAGGCCCTGGTAGAAAGAAGAAGTTGAATCTCAGAGTCCTAAACATGTAAATCACATCTTTCCATTCCCTAACACCAGGAGAAGCCCTCCCAGCTCATGCAGGCTCCCACACAACTGTCTAAGGTAACACAGATCTTGCCCAGTGAAGGACATTAGTCCTCCCAACTCCCAGGCACAGGGGCCTGACACTAGGACATGAAGCAGCAAATGGAAGCCTCCGCCTCTACTCTGATCAAACACCAAATGCTCCTCCTGGAGAAGCGTCTCCTTTGCAGGCTGCAGGGGCACCATCACCTCGCCAGCTCTTCATTGCTGGGCCCCCACATGGAGGCCACAAAGCGACACTCTCTGATGTGGACCAGCAGCTGGGAATTTAAAGGGTACAGCTTAGAAACACAACTGCTGGACGGACGCTGGGGCAGGAAGAGAGCTAGCTGTGCCCGCTGTGACTTTCCTTCTCAAAGCTTTTCTCCCCTTCTGTAATGGAGGGTACTCAGACCCCACTATCTGAGTTCCCTCTGAGAACTAGAACTCTGTGTTACAGAAGAATGAAAATGCAAGGAAGACATCAAGTCTCAAAGACATGAGAGCACAGGCTGGCCTGTGGGCTTCACTAGAGATGCCAACTAGAAAAGTTGAGACCAGGTGGCCAAGCTCTTAACAAGTGTTCAAAAACTAGGGGTCACATGTGATTCTAACCTTTCAAGTAGTAAATTCCAATCTATGAAATGTCTTACAGCATATATTAGGCACCAACCCTGGGCTAAGCATTTTGCAAATATTATCTCATTAAATCTCCACAAAAACAAAAAATCACCTGAATTATACTTACACCGATGTAATACTACAACAGAGTAGGGGAAACCCTGTGCACAGGCAAGAAGACCTTAGAATTTATCACCCCTTCGATGCATAATGCCAGCTTGTCCATTGATATCCCTGTTGATTTTGTTTTTAGTCATTCCTTTAATTTAATTCAATGATTTTTTTTTTGTAGTACTAAGGATTGAACCCAGAGGCATTCTACCTCTACGCTACATTCCCAGCCCTATTTTATTTTTTATTTGAAACAGGGTCTTGCTAGGTTGCTGAGAGATCTTGCTAATTTGCTGAGGCTGATCTTGGACCTGTGAGCCTCCTGTCTCGGCCTCCCAAGTACTGGGACTAAGGCATGCACAACCACATATAGTTTTAATGAATATTAAACTGCAATGTGCAAAAGAATTACTCAACCAAACATACTTCATCATGGGTGCCTTAAGGATTTTCCAAGGGTACTCTTGACAGCCCACAATGCCGCCTACCTGTTGACTTCAGAAGCCTGTCCCCACCACGAAGGATTCTAGTCTGCTGAGCTACAACTTAGGGTCATCATACAAGAAAAATATGGTGAGCACAAAACAGGTGGGGACTTGGCATTTTAGAAATCCTATGTGATCAACAACATATTCAATGAGGCTCTCTGCCTGTCCCTGTCACTTGCAACTTAAGGATGAATAAGGTGAACAAGTTGCATTAGAGACCGAGAACTAAATGTAAGTGAATGGTAGGTCTTTACTATGGCATATTACTCAACATGAAATATTAATACATGCCACAAGATGGATTCTTAAAAAGAATAGATATTTAGTAGACTAAATGACAAAGTCAAACACAAAAGACTACATATCCCATTATTCCTTTTACACAAAATTGCAGAACTGGCAACTATAATATCAAAGAGCAGATAAGTGGTTGCCTGGGGCAGGGAGATGGTGGCAGGTAGGTGGGGGATGTGGGGAATGATGGAAAACAAAGGAAGGACGGGGAAAAGGGAACTTTTTAGAGGGAGAGAATAATTGTACATCGTGACGTGATTGTTGTTACATGATTGTATATAATGACCAAAATTCACTACTTCTACACTTAAATGTTAGGGTCTAGAAATAATACTTTCGTGCATTGTTTAAGGAGGGGGCGGGGAGCCACAGTCACACACATGCACAAAAAGATTAGAGAACTTTATTTCAAACAAAAGACTACTGTGCAATTTGGGTCAGAAGAACACACAAAGCAAAATCACATTCCTCCTTTCAAATTTCTCCTTTCACATTTGTGAGAAAGGAAAAAGAAAGAAACTGCAACATGCGTTGGAATTTTTCCTTGCAGATTGGGGCTCTAATCAGTGCAGAGAACTGGGTAACAAGTAAGACCAAGAGGGTTTAATTAAACTGAGCAATCATTAAACTGGATTTAAGAGTGCTTGTGTTTGCAAAACAACAAAATATTTACAGACATTTTCTTCATCCCCTTCATTAGTTTCAGACTCCACAGGAAATATGGAGGTTGAGAACAGGTCCTAATGAGATCGTGTGAATTTTAACTACTGGGGTTACTGTGGCAAAGAGACAGCATGGAAAAAAGCTCCCGATGAAGTGTTAAGTGAGAAAGGCAAAATACAAAATGAGCTGGCACTAGCACTGCAAATGGTTAAAAAAAATTATAGTATAGTAGCAGGGGGGAGGGTGAATATGGGGCACTGGGAACTAAAATATTCCATCAATGGTGGCATAAAATGAGTGGTAATAGGGGATTATTTTCATCTCCATTTTCTAAAATTTCTGAAATATAGTTTTAGTGCTTTACGCTCTTTCAAACTAAAAAGCTAATTTAAATATTTAAAAGTTGTAGATGTTCACTATCACTTTGCTGTCCCTTACAACAAGGTGGAGCTGGAGACTCTGCAGCCATGGTGTCTGATTTCATGCCAGGGTGCCCACCACCCACTCCCGCCAGGATCCCTCTGCCACCAGGGACATGGACTTGCTCTTCTCAAGGACACCTGTGACCTCCACGTGGCTGGATCCAAAGGTCAGTCCTCAGTCCACCATCACACCGGCTTGACAGGCAATGTGGAGGGAGTTGGTCGCTCCCTCCTCCCTCTCTGGAATGCCAGACTCAGTTCTCTCTCTCTCTCTCTCTTTTTTTTTTATTGTAATAATTGGTGCTTTGTATGTATACATCTTTGTTAGGTACAAATTGATAACGACATATGTGCACACATTTCTCATCTGACCCCTTCCCCAATTCCCATCCTGCTCCCTCGCCCTCCCTCTCTCTCAAGTTCAGTTCAGTGAGTGACCTTGATATAATTGTGTAAGTACATCATGTACCTTAGGATGTCCTCCCCCCCCCCCGTCCATCCCCTTCAGTTAAATCAACTTCTTTGTTTATCGAGGGTCCCTACTTTTTCATCTCGGGACCCTCTTATGCCCCATCTTCTCCCTAACATCCCAGTTCTCTCTTGTTTGTCCTTCTACCAGACTCTTTCTCAGGCCCCTGCTCCCTCCCTCACTCCTCCTCATCCCCACACTGGAATGCTTAGGGTTCCATCCTTGAACTTCTCCTCTTCCCTCTACACTTATCCCTGAGGATCTCATTCAAGTCGATGACTTGAAATAGCACCCATACACTGACTACTCCCAATGCTTCACTTTTATTCTAGAACTCTCCTCTAGACTGTTAGACTCACATTTCTATAACTACCTAATAGACATATACATCTGGATATCTAATGGACTCCTCAAGTCTCAGAGACCCAAAGCTGACATCTCTCACCCTCTTCTAAACCTGTTCCTCTGAACCCTCCCCTGGTGCCTCAACATCCCTTGAAACTTCCTCTGGCGTTGTCTATACCCCTAGTACATAATCCATTACATTCTTTTAGTAGAATACTTTAGAGGAAAATTAATTCTATTTCCTGCAGGAGCCTCACTGTGATAGGTAGGACGACGCCCTTTCTGCCACCACATTTTGGCCTAGCTTCACTGAGGTCATTCAAACACACTGTTGCATTTATGCCTTCTTGTCCTCATCTTTGTAAACAAGTGAAGCCTGAACCACCCTTACAATGTGGTCTCCTCATCCTTGAACAAGCATCAAAGCTGCCTCAGGAAAACTTCCCTGACTCCATTCCCATCCCAAGTAGAATTAGCATCCTGTCCCCATGGTCCCCAATATCTTGTTCATGAATACCTGCCAAACAGCCTTATCTTTCATCTTTGTATACAGGTGAAGCTCCAAAATAGAGTCAGGGAGGTCCTTCCACATTCCTTCCTGCCCCATCTCCATAGCTACAGGTACCACATCATACAAGAGGGGAGGGCCAGTCACACCTGCAGCATGTTCATCCTCTACACCTGGGGATGCACCTGGAAATCAAGAACACTGGAGGCTCCTACCAGGTGGTTCTGGGTCCACAAGTAATATAAATAAGCAAAGCTACAGACTGGGCAATACAGAGGGGCAGGATGTTCAACAACCCCCCCCCAAAAAAAATTCCTATCTAAAGGCATCCTATAACAATTTTTCAAGAACACTATATTTTTTAAAGAACACTGTTTAAAAATTGTTTAAAGAACAATTTGTGAAGACCATGGGCTCATGGTCCATGAATTTGCAACCTCTAAGTCAAATGACATAAAAATCTCCAAAATGTGCAAGACCTCAGGGATTCCTTCCCGACAGAGAAGAAGTGCCTAAAGATGACTTCCCAGGTGACAGAGGGGTACGCAATGCCCACACACCACCACATCTCGGTGAGAACACACTTTCCATAAGTATCTTCTCAGTCATCCCAATGATGGCCAAGAGGCGAGTTCATTGTTACCACTGTCTTGCTTTGGAGAAAACTGAAACTTACAGAAGGCAGATGTCCTAACAAGATCACTTAGCAAGGACCTGGAGGAGCTGGGAGCCCTGGCACCCCACATGCATCATGAGCTAAAGGATGCTGGATCATCTCCAGGATGTTCAGGATTGCCCTGAGCCAATAGAGTCCAACATCTTCAATGTCCTATCTATTTAAAGCTGCTGGCACATTCTGAATACATGCTATGGGTTCTCATGAGAATTCCCATTGATACCACCTTTACACCTGCCTTTTAAAACTTCCATTTTTTTTTTTCCGATGATAATCTATGCCACTAAACCCTGGGCCATCTGTGGGTTTGAAGTCACACATGGCTACCTGGGCGAGGCTGTGGCATTAGCATGTAAAGAGCATTCCATCTGCCAAGGGAAGCAGCCATGGTCCAGTGACGGTGAGCAGGCTGCACAGCATCTGAGGCCACACCTGTGAGCCCTGGGAACAAAAGCAGCTTGACAGCCAAATGGACCCTACAAAGAGCAAGATGGATGAGAAGGAGGCCCACTTTTCCAACA
This sequence comes from Graphiurus murinus, assembly GCA_004027655.1. Taxonomy (NCBI): domain Eukaryota; kingdom Metazoa; phylum Chordata; class Mammalia; order Rodentia; family Gliridae; genus Graphiurus; species Graphiurus murinus. The sequence goes on along the minus strand of PVLC010024678.1, from coordinate 7,636 downwards.
TGCACACACAAACATCTCAGTCTCTTTGCCATGATGGCTTACGTGTGAATGAAATTGCTTTGAATGACCGCCTCAAGGTGAAGAAAGCTGAGCTCACTCAAATGGCTCAAATGTGCATGAATGTCACAGCCAGCAACTGAGCAACTGACCTGAGCCTCATGCCAATCCCCTGGGACAGCTGCTGTCAACCTCAGTGTACAGGAAGAGAATGGGCCTCAGAAAGGCGAGGTGAGCTGCTGGGGCCCGGTGGAGATGTGAACGTAAGTGGGCTGGATCCCCAGATCCCTGTTCTTCTAACTTCATCTGTGCTTCTGAAACCCCACTAGTCATATGAATCACCCGGGGACTTGTCAGGTATAGATCCCTGGGCTGCGCTCCAGGGCTTCTGATTTGATGGTTCAGGGATGAGACCTGAGCAATGACTTATATAAGGAACTCCCTGATGGGTCCAAAGCAGGGATCCACACTATGAGAATCACCGTGGTCGAGGACACTGCCTTTCAGAAGAGAGAAGCACCTTCCCAAATGGAAACTTTAAGGCTACAGATGATGAGGACTGTAGATATTTCTAAAATCTATTTTTAAAAAGATGCAAACAGCCGGGCGTGGTGGCGCATGCTTGTAATCCCAGCATTCGGGAGGCTGAGACCGGAGGATCCAGGTTCGCAGCCAGCCTCAGCTACCTAGTGAAGCACTCCGCAACTTAGTGAGACTCGGTTTCAAAATAAAGAATAAAAAATAGGGTTGGGGGTGTAGCTCGGAGGTAGAATGCCCCTGAGTTCAACCCCCAGTACCGCAAAAAAAAAAAAAAAAAAAAAAAGATGCAAACATACATGGGGAAGGGAAGATGGTCATAATGGAAATATGGAAAAATGCACATTGAACTGTTAATTGGGAGCGGGGTGGGGTGGGGGTGGGAAAGTATAGAGGACCTTCATTTTCTACAGTCCTTTTATACATATATTATTTGCATAATAAAGAACAACTTACAACTTAAAAAATGATAAATACTGGCCCCCCAAAAGTATTCCTCGTTCTGTGAGCCCAGTCTTTGCAGAAATTCTGGCTTCTAAGCATGCTTCCTAGACTCTTTTGGGTCGCGCATAAGCTCTGTCAAATTCTAGTACTGTCTGTGCTAAGATTTTTTTTTTTTTTTTTTTTTTGGTACTGGGGATTGAACACAGGAACATCCCACCACTGAGCTACACTTCCAACCCTTTATATTTTTATGTTTTGAAACAGGGTCTCATTAAGTTGCGGAGGCTGATCTCAAACCTGCACTCCTCCTGTCTCAGCCTCCCAAAGTACTGGGTTTACAAGTGTGCACCACCACACGCAGCTAAGATTTAATGTTTCTTCACTGGTTCACTTTTTCTTAAGTTGCTTTAAAAGGAGATTCCACATCCCTATCCAAAACAGAAACCAGGCTCATTTGCCATAAAGAGATAATGAGGCTAAAAATAAAATCAACAAAAACAAGGGTAAGTAAATACTGGTTACATACTTGTTTACCTGGGGTTCTCATCCTAAAACCTGCTTTCTCCAAAGTACAGATGAGCACTGGGGAATGTTAGGAGGGCGGGGCATTACAGATGCCCCAAACTGAGAGGTTCTCCTTGCATGAGAAGGGCTAGAGATAATTTCTCTGTAGAATTCAGGATCTTAGATGCTCTACCCACACACCATCTACAATTTCAAAGACTACTATGGCCTAAGACAGTGGTCTTTAGACTTGAGGGTAACTCAGAGTCACATGAAGAATAGTACAGGTTTCTGTCTCCCCTTCCATTTAGCTTTCTGATTCAGTAGATCTAGATGGGGCCTGAGAATCTGCATTTTAACAAGTTCCCTGGTGGAGCTGATGCCTCTGGTCCAGGGGCCACGCTTGGAGAACCACTGGCCTAAGGCAATCAGTGGATAGAGGAAAGGCTGGATTAATTCCCTGTCATTGCCTGATAGCTACAAAGGGCAGCCCACTGCACGTGATTACCTGTGATGACCAGGTGATCTTAGTTTCCACAGTCCCTGTGTAGTTGCCTGACATGAGAGACTTACCTGGAAGCCCCATCTCTGTGGAATGCCTTAAAGAATCACTTCATTCCAAGATTCTCCTAGTAGCCTCCTCCAAGAGAGGCCAGACTGCCAGCTAGAACCTTAGGATGGGCTTCCTCCCTCAGTGATACCTGGTGGAAGGTGGCAGGAAGTCTGGCGAGCACATGCCCTCTGACCCTAGGGCTGCATCTGCAGGCTAGGCTGGCTACGGATCTGACCTCCAGGGGACCATGCCCAGTCTATAGACTTTGTTGCCTCATATTGTGCCTCCACACCTGTCTGGGGGACCCTGTCTGGGCTGGCCTCCCTCCCTGACCAAGCTGAACCCTGATCAGACGTCTACAAGCTCTCCTGACCCCATGTGGGTGATGACTCAACCTACAACCTGGGTCTATCCTCATCCTCCTCTCCTCCCTCCTGGGCCAGCCTGGACCCCTGGCACTGACCTTCCCCTGGTCACAGACCCAGCAATGGCTGTTACCTGGACCACATGCTCAGCTCTTCCCAAGTAACCAGCAGGGAGCAAAGAACATTTTTTTTCAAAGCAACACTTATGGTTGGGTGTGGTGGCACATGCCTGAAATCCCAGTACTCGGGAGGCTGAAACCTGATCACAGGTTTGAGGATAGACTCAGCAACTTAGCAAGCCTCTGTTTCAATAAATAAATAAAATAAAATAAAAGTAGCTTGGAGGCATAGCTCAGACATAGAAAGTCCCTGGGTTCAATATCCAGTACCAAAAATAAAAAAGTACTGTGATTCACACTGCTGCACCTAATGCTTCAAGGTGCTTATAGCATGCAACAAGGGATAAGGGTAACATGTTTCACAGGGGACAGAAGTCTCCTAATGGACACATTTCCCAGAGAGCCTTGGGTCCTTTTCCTGGCTGTGCATCCCAGTGGATGACATCCTTGAGGAGAGTATCCACAGGGCGAGTATCCACAGAATGGCACAGGTTCTGGAGTCTACACAGCCAGGTTGCAATCCCAGTCTCACTCTCTGGGTGTCTTGGGACCTGTTCCAGAACCTCTACATGTCTCACTGGTTCATGTGCAACCAAGAAGAAATCACACTTACCTGTAGGATTGTTGTGGGATGGAATTAAATAATGTATGTCAAGCCCCAGCAGGGTGGCAGCCAGGCTTACAACACGCCTCTGGGAAAGGATGGCAGCTGCCACAAACACCGCCGCTACTCTTCAGGCCGCCCCACACACTGTTATTACCTGGGAAAAGATGTCCCCCTGCTCTGTGTGTGTGTGTGTGTGTGTGTGTGTGTGTGTGTGTGTGAGGGGGGGGGGATTGATTCAAAGTCTCAGCAGCCCTGGAAGCTAAAACAACATGGGTGATGATGTGCAGGTGGTTTTTAAGTTTGCTGTTGACATGTCTTCGAATGTGTACAATGAGAAAGGATAGGAAAACCTGAGGGTCCAACAAGGAATTAAGACATCTTGTTCATTCAGTATTTCCCAACCATCCTGTGGAATAAGATGGGACTGGTAAATCCAGAGCCAAAGGCACTGCCTTGTAAGTTAGGGGGAAGAACAGAAGGCAAGACCTGCTTGGATGGACCAGCATCATGATTATAAGGGAAGAAAGGGGAGACGGAGTGGGTCACATGAACTAGAGTACAACCCCCAGCAACCGCTCAACACCAGCATGTGTGTACATATGTGACTTAATCTCCAGAGAGTAATTGTCCTCTTCTATAAGACAGGCCTGACACTGGGCTATCAGGGACATTAAATAAAGTGCCAATAATTAAGACAAACACTAATTAGGCGTGTGTGCTGCTCAGGTCTCTGAATTATTTCTCATCATTTTGCAGAGGGGTTAAGTAACTTGCTCAAGGTCACACAGCCATTTAAGAGCAGAGCAGGGACTGGACCTGGGCAGTCCACCTTTCAGTCATGTGTGTGCTATTAACCACAGTGCAGTAGCAAGTAACACAGAGCCTGGCATGCAGAAACTGGGGTGGGGCAGGGAGGGTGGGCCTGCTTCCCAAAGCCTCTATCTGGACAGTGAGAAGAAGGGTAAATCTACAGACTCGATTGATTAATCTAAACCCAAGCTCGCTGCATGAGGCTCTGGCTCCCTACCCCAAATTTAAACAGCTGCTCCTTCAATGTAATGGAACGCAAATGTCTGAAGAGCTTCGAATTTTAATTATCAAAGTCCTGATGAAAATCTGAATCAACAGCTGCTCCCGGCAAGGCGGCCCTCAGAGATGCTCAGAGTGGGGCACAGGGAGGGGAAGAGAGGACACAGCCCAGACAGGCCGCAGATGACTACAGCTGTCTGGGGAGCCCTACGCCTGTAGCTGGGAGCTCTGGGGTGGACAGACTGGGCCAGGATGCGGCAAGAAGACGAGAGAACCTCCAGGGTGCACCTGTCTTCCTGCCATACACACGTCTGGCTCATGTCCAGGAGAGTGACAACGTGGAGAGATGACAGCAGGAGCTGCGGGGAGGCGCTGCTGTGGGGTGTCTGGTGGGCAGGGCAGGAGGTATGGGCATGACCACCCAGGGAACCAAGGAAGGGTCAGCTAGGACAGCAAGTCAGTGTCAGAGCAATGGCCCTGAGCCAACCAAGGGACAGCATGTGACAGTGTGTTTGAGGCCTCTGCTATGACAATAACTCCTATGTTCCAGCTATTGGAGCCTCTGCCTGTGCCTACCTTCTCTTCTCCAGGTGAGAAGCATCCCCCATTCCTGCAACTATCCCAGGGCAAACCCCACCACTCAACACAAAAGCTGCCCTCCTTCACAGAAGAACAAAGCACCCCCTCCTTCAAGAGGTGACCTTGCCAGTCCTACCTTTTCATTCTTCCCATATCAAACGCCTTTCCTACAGGTGATTTTGCTTGGATAGCTTTGCCCCAAGCTGCAAGTGCTAGCATTACAACACAGCCACAGGAAATAATAAGCCTCAGTTCTCTCTTCTTCTTTACCCATCAATGTGGTTGTGATGTCTTTCCTACTGGTGAGCACCTACGTCCCTACCAGGTTCCCAGAAGCAAGGTGTGGGCACGTGTGTCAATTTTAACAGCCTAGGTATTAGACAGAGTAACTCTCTCTTAGGAAGAGATTTTATGACGTTCATGCAAGGATATGAGTATAACGATATTCGAAAGACTGTAAAGGAATTCAGAAGTGTTCAACACTAGCAGACTGGTTAAACAAGTTGTGATATACTCACGGCATTGAAGTGCATGCTGCTATCAATAATTCAGAGTTCCAAATAACCCAAAGGGTGGGGATACGTTTATATTAAAATGTTAAGTAATAAAGCAGGATATGAAATAATCTATCACATGCATAATTATTCCAATTGTGTTTAAAGGATACAGATGCATAAATAAGAACGGGAAAAATAAAGCCGAAAGGAAGCACATTAATCACCAACGTCCTTATGGATGGGTTTTATGTGTTGTGTGCTTTTTCCACTGTTTTCCAAATATTCTACCAAAGATATGCATTGCGTATAAGCTTTAACATTTTTATACATTCATTGGTACACTGTAATTACAGATTATGCTGAGATATCTCAGAGAGTGATAGGAATATGCATGCGCACAACACTCCCTCCCCTCCCTCCCCTCCCCTGTATGTGTCATTGAGATTGGTATGAATAAGTTCACATAGGTGCATCGCATTATTAAAGCTGCTATCTTCACTACATCTCAATGCCCCTCGTCCTTCCCCTGAACCCCTCCACTGCTCCACTGCTCTGTCTACTCCTTTATCTGAGGTTTCTTTGGTTACCCAGTTTCTCTCTAGCTTTCACATATATGAGAGAAAACATACAAACTATTCACTTTCTGAGACTGGTTAATCTCACTTAGCCTAAGCTCTCAAGTTCTATCCATTTTCCTGAAAATCACAGAATCTTTTGTTCTTCTTAATGGCTGAGTAAAATTCCATTCTGTGTCTATACCACAGTTTTGTGATCCACTCATCTGCTGATGGACAGCTAGCCTGCTTCCATAATTTTGCTCTTGTGAACTGTGCTGCTCTAAACACGGATTTTGTATATTTAAATACATTTTTTTAAAGAGATGCTACAGTTTGGGTGTTGAGTCCCCAAAGGCCTATGTGTTAGAGGCCTGGTCTCTAACTTGGAGCTACTGGGATGTGGCAGGAGCTTTACAAGGTGGGGCTCAGGAGGTCTGCAGGTCACCGAGGGGTGCCTGCAGACTCCTTGCTCTCTTTTTGCTTCTTGGCCATACAGTGAACTTTGCCCCACCGTATACCTCTGCCATGATGTACTGCCTTGCCTCAGGCCCAAAGCAGCGGAGCCAATCATGGACTGAAATCTCCAAAACTCTGAGTCAAAATAAATTTCTCTTCTTTGTGAGTTGCTTATCTCGGGCATTTCATGACTGCCAGGAACACAGGAGCACAGAGAAATTGGGAGGGGGCGATGCTTAGACCTGACAAGACTGAGAGCCCATGCTGGACAAACCGTCCCTTGTTCCCTATTCTCACTGCCCTCAAGGCCAACGTGACAGGGACATTTTCCCCTTAAATCAGTCCTAAGAAATAGGATTTGGTCTGATGTATGTGGGAATACAAGCGTCCTCAGCACCTATAAGCATATGTCAGAGAAAGCCACTCAAGTACCCATTCCTGAATGGGCCCTTCAAGGATCAGCAGTTGCCATGACAATGTGTTAGCCAACAATTTATTAAATCCTTGAAATTGCACTATTCACTATTGATTATGGATATTGGAATGGCCCATGTCATTCATGACTGCAAGTTCTGGGCTTAGTGCCTGATCTGGCTGCAACGTGGTCCCGAAAATGGGAAACTTGCCTCTGGGCTGCTCTTTTTAGTATGGTGGTACCCACTCAAGGAAGACGCCATTGGAACAGGTTTAAGCATAGTCTTCCTGGACTCATTTCTGATAAAGCAGGGAAGGGAGAGGGGTCAGGCCTGGAGGGTACTTGGGGGCAGCGAGGAAGGTGAGCCCTGCTTTTGGAGCTCATTGCAATTGAAAGCCACCCCAGTGCTCTCATGGGTCCCTCGGTAGATGCCAATGTCATACCAGCTGAGGGGCCACATTTCTACCCTTGCAGGTCAACCTTCTAGAAGATGTAAGCCAAATTCCTTTCTCACTTTATGAAGTCTACTCCAAAGAGCCAGAGGCTTAATCATGTGGGTAGTGCTGACTGATGGATAAACAAGGAAAGCTTGGCCAGAAGAACCAGCCACGAGCCCCTGGACGCTTGGCTCTCCATCATTCACTCAACAGAACTTCCTGACAGCACCTGCAGTGTGATGGCTCCAGGCAAGGTCCTCGCCCAGCTTCCTCACGTCCTCTACCCTCCTACACAACTCCTGCAATGGGCCCTCTCTGCTGTGAAACACTACAGCAACAAAATGTACCTTCAAGAAAGTAACTGCCAAGTAAGCGAACTGGGCTTCTGATAATGGTTTGCCTGGTATCTAAAACTTAGAAGCCTAAAAAAAGAAACTCCTCATCCTTATGCTGTTTGAATGAGTCATCCCTCTCCCCAACCCCTTCCTCCTTTGCCACCACCACCACCAACCCTAGAAGTGCACTGGCACAGGGTGCCAC
>PVLC010024677.1:6649-24491 GCA_004027655.1 Graphiurus murinus | reverse complement strand
CCTGATTGCCAATGATGTGGAACATTTCCTCATACATTTATTGGCCATTTGTATTTCTTCTTTTGTGAAGTGTCTATTTAGATCCTTTGCCCATTTTTTGATTGGGTTATTTGTTTTCTTAGCTGTGAGTTTCTTGAGTTCTTTGTATATCCTAGATATTAGACCTCTATCTGAAGTGTAACTGGCAAAAATTTTCTCCTACTCTGTAGGCTCTCTGTTGAGGTTCTTGATAGTTTCCTTTGCTGTGCAGAAGCTCTTCAGTTTAATGCAATCCCATGTATTGATCTTCCTTTGAGCTGCTGAGCAGGCATATCTTATCTGTGCATCTGGAATCTCAGCAGGGAAGACACAGCTGGAGCATCCTTCAATCCCACAGCTGGTGATACATGGGATGACTTGAGGTCTGGGATCCATAGATAATGTCAACTGAAGGTCCTACACATGGCCTGGACTCCTCACATCACAGCAACTAGGGCTCACATGGTCCCAGGAACCAGCCTCCAAAGAGAACGAGACAAGATCTGCATGGCCGTTTATGACTTAGCCTCGGGAGTCACATAGCATCATTTCTATCATACTATATTGGTGAAAGTAGTCACAGACCTTTCTAGATTCAAGGGATGAGAACACAGACTCCACCTGTCGATGGGGGAAAAGTCAACAACCTGGTGACCATCTTCCCAAAACCGCCACACACATCTGTCAAGTTTCTGTTCTGTGGCAACCACTGAAGCTGTAACTAGAAAGAAGAAAAAAGCAGAAACCAGGAGGGCTAGACAGAAGGAAGAAAGTCCTCATCCATTTCTCCAATAACTCACTGTCTGCGTCATAAATCCAATTTCTCCTTCAGCAAGATCAAAATAGTCATGTTAGGTTGAACCCCATGAAATTGCCAATACTCAGCCATTTCTAACCTAAAAGAATTGCGATTTGTTCAATCTAATGCTTGACCTACATGCGTTACAGAAACGTAAGACTAAAAAGAGATAAAACATAAAATGCTTTCAGGAAGGAAGAAAGGAATTTGAGGCTCCTTCTTTTCTTTTAAACTTTCTTTTGTAGGCTTTTATAATTTCTAACTTAAAGAGAAATTAATATTCCTTGTTGAATTTATATTTAAATAATCAATATCTAATCTATTGCCAAAACATATGTCTCATGCCTATGGTTCTACTTCAGTACTTCCTATTAAAAGACTTTTCTAAAACCTTTTTGAAGTAGTACTATAACAAGGTTTACTTTTTATTAACCAAATTCTTGATCCTTGCCAATTTTAATTATATCTGTGTAATCTTCTGTCAAATATTACACCATACTAACATCCAATATCCTGAATATTCAGCAAGTTACTTCCTCTAGTTACTTATTAAACCATGTTGGTATTCATTAAATACCATCTGTACTTCCAATCAACTAATTTTTCTACTGTTGTATATTCATGACCAGAGAAACAATAATGGCATATACTATAATAGCAAAAGGTAGACAATAAATTCTATTCTAGCTAAAAACCAGAAGAGCAAGAGAGCTAAAGCAAGAGGCAAGTTACTAAAAGGTAAATTTGCCACAAAAGAACCCAGGGGCATTCTGCCTCCAAGCTACATCCCCAGTCTACTTAAGTTTTTATTTTGAAGCAGGGTCTCACTAAGTTGTGAAGCTGTTCTTGAACCTGTGATCCTCCTGTCTTAGCCTCCCAAGTACTGGGATTACAGGCATGCACCACAACTTCCACCTGAGTCCTTATCTCTTGAATGGCCCTAAGGCCTGGGTCTAATGACAAATTTCAAGTTTTGGAATTCCCAAACATGTTTTGTGCTATAGAATAAACATGCAACTTCTCAAGGGGATTTTTGAAAAAGCACAAGCCAGTGTTGCTAGCATTCAATTTATTCATTATCCTGTTTATCTCTAAATCAGCAATATCACTACACTAGTAGAATCCATGTGCAAAAATAAATAAATAAATGCCTAACTAAAGCCAATTAAACACTGTATATACCAGAGAAAGTTGTGAGAAGCAAGAAAGATTCCTATCCTAGGATTCAAAAGCTTAAAAAAATTTTTTTTGAGGGGTGACCTTGTTTCACTTTAGGCAAGACTCATTTTTCGGATGTGTGTGGTCCTGGGGTTTGAGCCCCAGGGGCATTCTACCTCTGACCTATACCCCCAGTCCTATTTTTCTTGTTTTTTGAAACAGGGTCTCGCTAGGCTGATGAGTCTCACTACTTGCTGAGGCTGTCCTCGAACCTGCGATCCTCCTGTCTCAGCCTCCCAAGTATTGGGATTATAAGCATGCACCACCATGCCCAGCTTAAGATTCATTTTTCAAACTGAAATTTCCATGTCCCAGGAAATTCCTTTGTCCCAAGAAAATAGGGATAGTTCATTGGTTTGGTTATGAAGCAACATTGAGAAAATCACTTTTCCTTATAAAATTTAATGTCTTCAAATGTAAAGTGATTTTCAAAAAACCTAATTTGTAGACTTGCTGTGAAACAATGGAAATGATCTTTCAACACATGCTTTTCAACGTCTGCTGATCTTTTCTTACCTGATGCCAGGGCATCTAGACAGCCTCCCAGCCTTCTGGGGACCTCGGAATGTTGGCCACTAGACTTTTGCTCTACAAGTTTCTTTTTTGTTGTCTTGTTTTGTAGTACTGGAGATTGAACCCAGGAGTGTTCTATCACTGAACTACACCCCAGCCCTTTTTATTTTTTATTTATTTATTTTTTTGAAACAGGGTCCTGCTAAGTTGCTGAGGGCCTCCCTGAATTGCTTAGGCTAGCTTCAAACCTGTGATCCTCCTGTCTCAGCCTCCCAAATACTAGAATTATAGTCGAATGTCACCGCACCTTACTCAAAGTTCCTTATGGAAGAGAAAGAAGCTGCCGCCATTCCTTCCAGAAGACCTCTGATGGTGCCCAAGGTCAGAGAAGCCCATAAGGCCAAGACCTCAGGGAAGGTATCCCGAAACAGCCCCACATTTTACAAATGTTTCCAGTGAGGACTTGCTTCCCACTTCTCTTGCCAAATGAGAATCTCATTCTTTTTTTTTATTTTTTTTTAATTGGTGCATTGTAATCATACATCTTTGTTAGGTACAAGCTGGTAAAGGCATACATGCACACATTTCTCATTTAACCCTACCCAATTCCCGCCCTACTCCCTCACCCTCCCTTCTTGGGTTCAGTTTAGTGATTGATTTTGACACATTTGTGAAAGAACATCATGTGCATTAGAGTGTCCCCCCACACACATCCCGTCCGTCACCTTTAGTTAAGTCAACTTCTTTGCTCATCTAAGTTTTCTCCTTCTTCATCTGGAGTCCCTCTTATGCCCCAACTTCTCCCTAGCATCCGCATATTAGGGAGAACATATGATTTTTTACTTTTTGTGACTGACTAATCTCACTATGGAGAATCTCATTCTTTAGAACTGTGCCCACCTCCTCTCCCACCCCAAACCAAAAGCAATAAAAAAGAGAGACAGAGACAAAGAGGGTGAAGTATAGGAGCTGGATTTTCAGCAAATGTTAAAACTATTTCCTTTCCAAAAGCTATCAGACACATTTCTGTCTCCTAATGCAAATCAGCGATCAGAGAAGAAAGAAAATGCTTTCAAACTATTACATTAATAAGGAAGACATTAAGCTACCACCTTCAGAAAGCTGGGCGGTAATAACAATGGAATTTTTCCAGCCTATCCTTTAATTAAAAGCTGCCAAAGTTAGCATACGTGCTCCTCTCTGGTCTCAGTAGCAATTGAGACCCCCTTGCACTGACCCACTTCCCCTTCTACTCCTGCCCTCCCCCCCACACCCCATTTTTTCCTTCATCCTCTCCAGATACCCCCCGTCTTCTCTCCCTGCACCTCTCTCACACCTGGAGACAATAACGAAATGCAGCTCCAAATGAGCTGAGCAAATGAGAATTACTTTCCTAGAGGAGGGAAAGTGCATTTGACATCCCCCTGTTCCAGGCCTGGAGAGACTCTGATATAATTACCTCGGAGAGGCTGCGGGCAGATGGCGGCCTCAGCAGCTCCAGGTCCTCAGTCAGCGGGACTCTGCCGAGATGCTCTCCCTGACATTTTGTTCAAGATGTTTCCAGCACACAAAGCTGAGAGCTGGCAACTAGCACAGGAGCCTGCAGAGCCTTCGTTAGCCTGAAATTACAGCCATCTCGCACTTCTCCTGGTGGGCTTGTGTCTCCATTCCTCTACCCAGCCCTGTAAGAAGAGACCAGGGACATGATCCGTGGCTACATATTTCTCAGAGAAGCTGAAGCATAAATCTATGGGTGGGATGCAGGCACAGCATAAAAACCTGGTGAAGTGTGTGCCAGACCTGCCTCAGGTCCTCCAGGGACCTCGTGATCCTCCATTTTTCATCTGTAAGAGTCATATAAGGAAGTCAGTGCAAGTCGTGGGCCTCCAGAAAGATGTTTGGGATTACTATTAAAGAGAATAATGCAAAAATGAAGACATACAGCAGAAATATGGTCCCACCAAGCACAGAATGTCTCCCTCCCTGAACTGCCTACCTCAACACCCCACCTTTCAGAAATGTCTCTGTCAGTGTCTGTAGTAATCAGGATAACACACAAGTTGCTGCTAAAACAAAAAGCCCCAACTCTCAGCAGCCTGACATAGAGAAGCAGATTTCTCACTCATAGCAAAGCTTTATGTGGTAGTCAGCTCTTCTTTAGTGCCTCTTCTCCAAGAGGATCCCAAAGGCTTCTATCTCAAACACATGATCTCTGAGAGCCCTGTTGAAAGGAGAAAGCAATTGCACAGACAATTACACAGAAGGACTTAGAGCCAGGCCTGGAAATGTCCTTCGGCTATGAAAAATACTAGTAAGTCTCTGGCCTCACTAAGCATAAATGAAGTTAGGAGCATTAGAAGCCAGATGACAGTGTGCTAAGTCTTCATCATTAGTATATTTAAACTACAACTAAGAGTTCATTAATTTACACTCTGCTAATAAGGAATTTCTAATAATAGAGACAAACCCAAGCTCAGCAAATCACTCTTAGATGAAAATTAAAGCATTGCTCACACAGAACAGGGGACACGGGAATATCTAGAAGACCATTCTTGTTTAGCCAACTCCAGGAGTCCTCCAACAGAGACCCTCGGGGCCCAGGCTCAGATCACCGTATATAATGTTTATCTCCAGAATACATGGCAAGAGCAGGCCTGAGAGGGGGCAGGATGTCCCTCAGGGGAAGCTGTGGTCACAACAGAGGGCGGAGGTGGTAAGCAGAAACCCAGGCCCACGATGGCGGCATCAATAGGCCATCTTCACAGATGTGTCCTCACTGTCATCTGGAAACCTCCTCCTCCCCATGAGCTTCCTCCCTGGCTCCCAGCCCAGTGCCTCAGGGATTGGAGGGAGACGGAGACCATGGGCAGCAGCTAGCTGAGGCAAGTGGCTGGTCAGGTCTGACTTTAGGCAGCTTTGAAGCTTACTTATGTACCAGAAACTAATTAATCTACTTAAAATCCTTCCTAGCCATAAATTATATATGGAACGTCGCTATAAATTACATGAAGCAATTTCCTCTTACAGCTTCAGTCGTTCAACTGGTGTTCTTTTCAGCACAAACCAACCACGTGCCAAGCTCTGTGCCAGGTGCTGGAGTAGACATTCACTTGGCTCCTTTCCGGAGTTCACAGCCTTCTTACAGGCTGTGTTAGGTTATTTCGTTAACTTGGGGGTGGGAGGGTGAAACAGGAAAATAAGTACCGCTGGTACTTGCAATGGGCTCAGAGACACAGAGCAGATTTCTCAAGGTCACGCGGCTAGGAAATGACATGGACAAAACGAAGATAGGAAAATTGAACTTTCTGAAGTCTTTTCTGTGCCAGGCTTTGTCCCACATCAAGTACATCTCATTGTTACTGTTCATTTGGTCACATTTTGTTTTGATTTTCTGGAGTTCAATCCATACTCCAAAACGCAGGGCTGTGATTTGAAACCTGCTCTCTCCTTCACGGAGTGTCATTGAAAGCTAACAAGAGCGTGTCTTTAAATGCTTTGATCATACCGCAGACAAACTCGAGCAGAAGTTCATATTGTTACAGTGATTATCATGGCTATAATTAATACTAGACAACATAATGATAAGAACGTGTTGTGCTTATAATGCCTAATTAGAGCCATCGTATCATTATTTTCTTCATGGGCCTAATGATTATGATCATTATTATTAACGACGATCATAACCACAGCAAGACAATGACAACACCAATGACAAACGGTTCGGTGCCAGTTTGGTGTTAGACAGGGAAGAGGTCCTACTTCAACGGGCTCTTGCTGGTCAGAATGACTTTGCTAGTGGTGAATGATAGTTTGATTATAAGTGACATGTAGCATTACAATACAGAGGAGAAAATGGCAGCTGCCAGCTACCACCACTTCCCTGGGACAGCACCTCTCCCCAGCACAATGATGTGCAAATAAAGACACAGCCACAACATCTGGCACAGCCTCCGAGTTGGCACTGTGATTCTTGTTCATCAAAAAGTGAGACTAATCAGTCACAAAAAGTAAAAAATCATATGCTCTCCCTAATATGTGGAAGCTAGGGAGAAAGTGGGACATAAGAGGGACTCCAGATGAAGAAGGAGAATCCTTAGGTGAGCAAAGAATTTGACTTAATGGAAGGTGAAGGGGGAAGGGGTGAAACCCTAATGAGCATGATGTACTTTCATGAACACATCAATCACTAAAATGAACTTGAGAAGGAGGGAGGAAGAGGGAGTGGGATGGGAATTGAGGAAGGGTTAAATGAGAAATGTGTGCATGTATGCCTTTACCTTTACCAGCTTGTACCTAACAAAGATGTATGATTACAACGCACAATTAAAAATAAATAAATAAATTTTTAAAAAAGCTCTACAATAGGAAGACCTTGACCTGAGGTCCCTGCTCCCTCATTGGTCTGATTCCTGGGACCTCCAACGTGCTATTCTTTTATCCAGCTTTGTGGGAAGACCCAGCACTTCTGAGATGACCAAAGGGAGAGATACTTTAGATTTCCATTCATAGGTGCCTAAGATGGGCCCAAAGATATTAGAGCCAGGAAAATGTTAGTTAAGGCTTGGATGTATTCCCTAAATCTGATCTGAGCCCCACAAAAGAAATTTATATGACATGCCAGGGAGAGGGGCATGGCGTTTATTCTGCTGGAGGATGCTACCTAAACCATCCAACGAGAGCAGGACAGTCATGGTACTCTCCAGCTGAAGGGTTCTCCAGCACTTGTGACTTACAGAATGATCAAAGTTGGACATCCCTGCTACTCCGGCCCCCCTCCACAGCTACCCCATTTCGGCTGCTTGGGGCTTTTCTCTCCCCTTTGCTGAACTTCCAGCCACAGGTGTGAACCCTAAAAACAATTGCCAGCCGCTAGCTTACCGGTAGCCAGTTACAGAGAGGGACAATAAAGCCATCTGTGAAAGGAAGGAGGAGCAGAGGTGGAGAGAGAGTCAACGGCAGCCACACCCAGAGAGAACAGCAGCATCCCACAATCCCACGGAGACCCCTCCTTCCTGACTGGAACATACTGAACACAGACCAGCAACCTCACAAACACCAGAGTCGCTAAAGAGGCTTCCTTGCAATCCATTCGTGCATTTGATAACTATGCATCGACACTGAGTTAGACTGTGAGGATAAAGCAGAAGGCCGGGCACACACGCCCAGTGCCCAAGTAACTCGCAACCAAGAGAAGAACAGTGATAACTAAGCTATGAATTCTAGTGAGTGCTCTGAGGGCAGTGGGGGGAACCAATCCTCCAGAAAAACAAGCAAGCAGAGTATTGGGGGTTTACCAGTACAGGCCCACGCTGTACCAGGGTGAGACATTCAGACCTCAGTGCTCTGAGTCCTATGTGGATTATTGCCAAATAGCAAGTCTCCAAGTATACTCTTTGAAGCAAATGCCAGGTAATTTTCCACCAACAAAGCAATCAACTACATCAGCCACAGCGAGCACCAAGCTCGCCTAACATCCTGGACTTTGTCATGCTTCTCAGCACTGAGACTTGTGGAAGAACAAGTTCCAAAAGACAAGGGAGATTCAGTCTTTCTCATTCACTCAAGAATGTGTTTCTGTCTATGAGGAAGTCGAACACTGTGCCACATGCAACATCCTCATGCAGTGTCGACTCCTGCTCTCCAAAAGAACCCCAGAGTTGACAGGGAAGAAGAGTGCACGGGAAGAGTCCATGCTGGAGAGCAGAAGGCCATAAACAGTCCTGGGATTCGGGGGACGGAGAAAGCACTTCTCTACTCTGCCTTCAGTTCACCATTCAGGCCACATTCAATCCACATATATGAGCATCCAAGAACTCTTCCTTCCCTTTTTTTCTTTAATGTGCTTTTATTGGTGCAGTATGGTCTCACATCATGATGTGTATCATGTTGATGTTGACATACATCCACACAGCATTTGGTGCCCCCACCACCTTCCTGTCTCCCCCCTTCCCTTAGAGAGGACTGAGATTGACATTGGGATTTTCACATACGTACACACAGTCAATGTTAGTATTTCCCATAATGAACCTCAGTCTTCCCCCTCCCCTTCCCTTGGATCACTTCCCTGGCTCCACTGAGGTTTCTTCTCCATTATCTGGAGTCCCTCTGGAATCCCAGTTACTCCCTAACTTGCACATATTAAAGAAAACATATGACCCTTCACTTTCTGTGACTGGCTAATCTCACTTAACATAATGTTCTCCAGGTCCTTCCATTTTCTTGCAAATGACATTATTTTATTCTTCTTTAGTGCTGAGTAGAATTCCATTGTGTGTATATCCCATAATTTTGTGATCCATTCATCTGTTGATGGACACCTGGGTTGGTTCCATAATTTGGCTATTGTGAATTGTGCTGCTATCAACATGGGTATGCAAATATTACTGAAGTTCTCTGGTTTCAACCTCTTTGGAAAGATGCTCAGGAGTGGTATGGGTGGATCCATTTCCAGTTTTCTAAGAATCTCTACACTGATCTCCATAGTACCTGTACTAGTTTGCAATCCCTCCAACAGTGTAGAAGGAACTTTTCTTCTCCTTAACCTTCCTCTTGCTGTTTCTATTTCTATCCTTTCACTCTTTGTCCTCACTCCAAGTCTTGGGTCTGCCCTTATGGGCCACAGATAAGTGCCTACTGCCGCTTGCTAGAGGAGACTGAAAATCTTCAGCATCTTTGAAGTGAAATGCCTACAAACTATTTTATGTGCTAATCCTAACCCTCTATTTAGTACAACCTGGGCGCATTACAATGAGCCTCTGCCTCTGCCTCGTGTTCCAAACATGAGGATAAAAAGTAAAGAAGGAGAGGACAGGGAGAGAAACCTCCCCTGCCACATTTGCTTTTGCAGAGCTACAGATGATATTCTTTAACTGAGATCATCACTAATAGGAACTTCCATACACGGTCCAATGGATCTTCCCATTCTCCAAAGGCTGGGGAGCTGGAGTCCATGTACTCTTTACTGTCCGAAGAGTCTCTGTCCCATGCTGTAGTTGTGTCATACTGGAAGTGTGGACCAGCCAATGACTGTCTTTATCAGGGTTTAAATCCCACTTACAGTCAGAGAAAGAAAGAAAAAAAACTTTATGGGACTTGGAAACCAGCATCTATGCCATTCTAAAATCCTAGGGAGGTCTGTCAAGCTCCAATCTGAAAGAAATATACTGTTGAGTACTTTAGAGGGAGAGAAAGAGGGCATGACTTTAGAAGACTGCAAGAAGCCACTGTCCACCCAACTAATTCTCTTTCCACCTTTGGGTCTTTGATCAGCGTTTGTCCTTCTGCTTGGAATCCTCCCATGCCTTCCCCAGCAAATACCTAGCAATAGTTTTAGGCTTAATTTAAAAGTTGTTTTCTATAGGAAATGTCCCCTAATCCATTTCTCTCATAAATATTACAATAGAGATATATATAGTAGATAATATTATAATAGTAGCATAGAATGTTTATTGTAATAGTCATGCTATATAATATACAAAACTCATATTGAGTTTTAATATACAATTTTTATAGTGAGAGTTTTGTATATGCTGGTATTGTGTGCATTTTTACTCATTTAATCTCAAAATCATGTTACCAATATTATTGTTATGCTTATCATTATTACTAATCTTATTTTGCAGATGAAGCTCAGATTGGTAATTTTCCTAAGGTCATGAAACTAGAAAATAGCAGAACCATCACCCTTACTATCTGTTGTAACATCTGACACTCTGCCCTCTGTAATAGCTACTAGAGGAAATAGCTATTGATCATACAAGCCTGGGAATTTATGAAGGACCACCCACATGCCCTTGACTTTGATTCTGTGTTCCACTTGATCACCACTAATTTACACCCCTAGTTTCTGCCCCCACCCAATAGGAAGCCTATAATATAGCAAATACTCAACAACTTAATTAAACAGAACCAAAATTAAGTCACGAGAGGCAGACTGCTTAAGGATAAAAAGATGGATGCGATCTTTTGCCTTAAAATTATGTTCTTGAGTGAATCACAGTGTTTCTATTGTGTTGTTGAAAAGATAAACAAACCTAGCTAAATGGCTGATAATTTTGGGATCAGATACTAGGCCATACCAGCCATCCCACCATACAGAGACATTCCCAAACAAGTAAGAGCCTAGACTGGAATCTAACCAGCTTCAAATATGTATGAAACACCAACATTATTGATCCTCACTGCCCTGCCCTTCCTGGCACAGAAATGAATGCACATAGCATTGCTCCGATTTACTTCCTAAAGAATACACTTCTCTATTAATTCCCTATTGCTTTGTAACAAATTTACCACAAACTCTAGCAGCCTTAAATAACATCCATTTATTATCTCATAGTTGTTGTGGTCAGGAGCCTCAGCATGATTTATCTGTGTCTCTGATCAGGGCCTGGGAAAGCCAAAATCAAGATGCTGAACAGGGCTGTAGTCTTGTGTAAGAGCTCGATAAGACAAGATCTGCTTCCAAGTGTCTTTGGGTTGCTGACAGAAGTCATTCGATGATGGCTGTAGAACTCCTGGCAGCTTGCTTCATCAAAGTAAGCAGCAGAGAGAGAGAGCGCACCTCCACCCTTTGGAGTCTCTGGCTCCAAAGAAAGTCTCAACCCTCTTTTGAAGGATTCATCCAATTAGACCAGACCTGCCCACAATAATAGCCCTTATGATCAACCCCATGTCAATTAATGAGAGACCTTAATTAGGTCTGCAAAACTTTTTCATCTTTGCCATATAGTGTGGCATAATGTTTGGGACAATTCTGCTAGAAGATAGCTACACATTCTTCCTGCAGTAGAAGAAAGGGAATTATATAAAGGAGGAGGTCACAGGGACTATCTTGGAACATTTATTTATTCATTCATTCGTTCATTCATTTTTGATACTGGGGATTTAACCCAGGGGAATTCTACCTCTGAGCTACAGCCCTTTTTATTTTTATTTTTATTTTATTTTGAAACAGGGTCTTGCTAAGCTGCTGAGGCTAGCCTCAAACCTGTGATCCTCCTGTCTCAGCATCTCCAGTACTGGGATTACAAGCTTGCACCACCATGCCCAGCTCTCTTTTGGAATTTCTGCCCACCACATCTTTCCTTCATCTTCCTACAAAACAGCTTCTGTTTGCCTCCAAATGAGAGAATTCGGGCTCGGGTCTGGGTTAGGCTAACATAACCTTATCTCTTTCAGGGAACTCAGTTCTCAAGTTAAAGAGTCTTCTCAATTATTGATTCTGTGGCCCCTACACTAACTCTTCTTCCCCATCCTAATCGTCAAGATACAGAAGTATGTATTTGTAATCCTTGTTTTCTTCTCCTTCTACTCTTCCTGATGGGTGCTCCCATTATTTTCCTATAATGATTCAGGTCATATTTTGAGTTTCTTTCATCCCCCCCCCCACTCCAGTTGCTTGGAACACGATGGCAGTAAAGACAGTGACAGCAGTGGAGATGAGGATGTCAGACAGCTCTGACAGAGGGACTCACTCTCCCTGCCCCCGCTCCAGACTCCCACAATTGCACATCTGTCAGGGGCTGATGGGAAAACAAACCGAATTAAGTTGAATGTCAAGTTGTATCACCTCCTATTTGTGAACCCTCTCTATTTCTTTGTCTAGGAATCTGTTGAACGTGACAGACAGCAGACAACCCCTGATTAGCATATTTCCCACTTCCAATTCAGGTAAATGAATCTTCCTTCACCAGGATTTGAGATTCTGGTCAGATTCTCAATTCCATCTGGCTAGTCATTCTCATTATTATGCAAATGTCAGCTTTACCTGAAGGCGAGGGCTTTCTTCTTAATATTTAAATTCCATCTCACTTCCATTGATCTCTAAACAACAGCCCATCTTTGAACTTTCCTGGGAGAACTTTTTAGGGATGAGATGTTCCCCCTGAGATTGTTTGGTTCCCTTTTTAAAAATAGATTGGGGAAAGATTTGGAAAGGAATGGATGTAAGTAGCAGGGAGGGTAATTGCCTCTCCTCTGTTTCTAGGACAGGGTTTTTGAGTGGCTTTGGCTGAAGTTGGATAGGGGGTCCCCTGCTGCTTTGGAAAGGTACTTAGGGAAGA
Organism: Graphiurus murinus; assembly: GCA_004027655.1. Taxonomy (NCBI): domain Eukaryota; kingdom Metazoa; phylum Chordata; class Mammalia; order Rodentia; family Gliridae; genus Graphiurus; species Graphiurus murinus. The sequence goes on along the minus strand of PVLC010024677.1, from coordinate 11,882 downwards.
AACCAATTGGCAGACATATGACAAAGTTGACATGCCAGAAAAGCCCCTGTTTTGAGGAGGGCACAAGGGGAGCCAGTTGCCAAGGTGGAGGGTCCTCCTTGGCTGACAGCAATGGAAGCCCCACCCTGGGAATGTGGGCCAGCAGGAGGGCAGGCTTGGAGCCTGGCTTGGGAACTGGAGCTGGGATACAGGTGCTGGTTTCACCAGTCACCGAGCATGTGGAGCGTCGACTGCGTTGCCACACCAGCGTCCCAGGAACCAGACTTGTGGCCTGACATGGTAATTTAGAGGCCAAGAGATGCCAGTCATTCTCTCCACCCATCATTTCCTCTCTGTCCTGGTCCCTCTTCTAAGAGGTTCTTTATCCTCCACAGGTATGCCATGCTCCTGGTCACCTTTGATGGGACCGAGGTAGACACTCAATCAAACAGATTCTCCAGCAGGAAATGTAGAATTGGAGTTTGGAAACTAGTTAGTCTCCCTCTCTTTCTCTAGCTACCTCTCTGCCTCTTCTTTTCTTCCCTTTCCTCTCTTTCTCTGTTTAAAAGGTAAATTGACAGAAAAGCAAACCACTTTACAGCCTGTGCCCAGTTCCCTAAGAAGTCTACAGGTTGAAAGCAAGGCCAAATTATGGAGAAGAACATGAAGGGGGGCACAGGCCATTGGTGCTCACGGAATCACAAGTAGCGCCCTGTACCTCCCAGCCATTAGCCTGGCAATAGCATCTTCTTAATCCCGTGGACACCAGCTCCCCTGGAGTCCAGGGCTTTCATCCTGCTATGAAGTACCACACTCTAGTGCTGAGAGTAATCCAGGTGAGAACTACAGGGATGTTGGACGCAGGGTTCAACTGCACTTTTGTCTTTCTTTGTGTGGGGAGGGGCCGCAGTTTCAGGGGACATGTTTTGCATTCAGACAACAAGCATTTGAACTCCAGTTCTGTCACTGGCCGCCATTGTGAGCTTGAATAAGTCACCTGTCCTTTCTTGGCCTTGGTTTCATCCCAAGTCTTCAGGACAAGAGAGATGTCAGAAATGGGGTCAGTTCACAGGGATGCTGTCAGGGCTGGATATAATGAATATAAATGAATATAAATGACCTAGAACAGCCTGACAGGTAGCACTTGGTCAGTAAGCAGAGGCTGCTTGGTCATCACCATCATCCTCCAAGCCTGTCCTGGGGCTCTCCTGCTGAATGACGATGGATTAGAACAATGCTGACTGGTGCAAGGCAACACACAAGAATTCTGCTCTGCTCCGATATGGTTTATCCATGCCACATCCACACATGCATGTACACACACCATGCATGAACACACACACACACACACACACACACACACACACACACACACACACATTCAGAAACAGACTTATCACTGTAGGTAACCAGGGGCTCTCATGGCCTGCGTGGACTCATCTTTGAAAGAACACAGAATGCAGGCTTTCCCTTGGGAGTGTCTCGTCCTTAAATGCTTCCCCATCTGTCTGTCCTGCCTCTTATCAGCCTACCTCCACAAGCTGTCACTACGTCCACTGGATCCTAGAAACTCTTATTCCAAGATGCCTCTCTGATGGTCAATCATGCGGTTTGAACAATGAGCTTGCGAATAAACATGAACAGAATGTTCACTCAATGGAGTAGAGCTTATTCAAATGCTTTCTCACTGAGCTAATACACTATCCTGGAATTTAATACAGTGTATGGATGAATCATGGTATGTTTGAGACAGGGATAATAAGAATAATTAACAGTTATCGATCACTTACTGTAAGTTAAATGCTTTACATAATTTATCCCAGTATTCCTTATACTCAGTAGAATAGGTTAAGTTCTATTGACTATAGGGACTTTCATCTCAGCAAATACCGATAGGTAAACTGAGGCTCAGAGAGGCTAAATAAAATGCTCAATTAAGACACAAGTAGTGGGTTGCAGGGTTGATCATTGCCCCAATCCTTTGATTCTAGGCTGCAAAAACAATGTCCACTGGTCTGAGCCTGTGTTCCTATTTCTTAAACCAAAGTTTAGATGCTTTCTTGAGAACCAACTTGAAGACACTCAACTCTAAGAATAGAGTCTAAACTGCATACTGGTCATAGTGTATGAACTAGGCAGGTTTCGAGCAAACTCTAGACCCAACTCAGGCGTGCTCTTTCTAACTTGGGAAGGTTATTGCAAAACAAAGGAAGAACACACCAGGAAATTGCCCAGCAAAGCTAAGTCATCTGCCAAATGTCAGGGATGGAAGCAAGCACCGAAGCCCATTCACGATGACCAGCGCCTGCTCCCAGCTCCCCTCCTCGGAGTAGCCCCCTTTCTTCACTTTCACTTCAACAAAGCTGGGGTTTCATGCACAGGTCTTTCAATCTTCATTTCCCACCCCTCACCCCCATCTCCTTTTTAAAAATGCTTTTAAGGGAATTCTTCCCTTATGCCTGTATTCCTGCATTTAGTTCAGCACAGCTATGTGAGGAAGCATAGAACCCGACTCCCACCCGGTTCACAGCCTGGGAGGAAGGCGGGTGGGCAGCCTGCTGGCTCGACCATCTGCCGCATCTGGTACTTCTGAATCCCGATCTGGCCTGGCAGCTGAGGCCTCACTCAGCCCGCCTGGGCGGCTCCCTCTGACCCTCTGGTCCTCAGACTGAGATCTTTTCCTGGTCCAGCGAGCTATCGCGAGGTCTCTTTTCAAAAGCCAAGGTTGGACAACAGCACTGATTCTCCCTTTTTCTTTTCTCTGGGCATTTCCTCATCTGAAGGGCAGCTCCAAGGGTTCCCCCTCTCTCCAGCCTTCCTTGGACATGGGGCTGCAGGCCAGGGCACCGTGCCAGCCTATGGTCTGAGGCTCTGGGTTATCCTTCTGCAGCTGATAGTTCCTCTGTGACCCGGGCAAATGTATGGCTTCCTGAATTTCTGGAATGCTAAGATAGCTTTCTATAATGGTTCCCATCATTCACACCCCACATGTAGCCCAATGTGATCGATCAGATTGAGATCCAAAGTAACAATTCGCTTTGCCATGTCTCTCTAATTTTCAAGCAATAATAATAGCAATGATGAGAGCTGACATTTAACAAGTGCCAGGCACGTAGGGATCAACACTGCTTGTATTGTCTCGTAAATCATCGCAGAAAACATGAGACTCAGAGAGATTTTTTTCCAACCCCATAGAAGAAGAGAAAAGAAAAGTGGTCACTAGAGACTGGCAAGGGAAAAAGAAGGGAGAGATAGAGGTTAGAGGAAGGACAGATACCGTCCATGACACAGTTCAATAGGAGAAATTCTAGTGTTCTCTAACATAATAAAGTAACTACAGTCTACAACGACTTATACTTTGAAATAACTAGAAGAGACAAAAGCATCCCAAAATATAGAAATGATAAATGTTGGAGAAGATGGAAATGCTAATTATCCTAATATGATCATTATACATTAGATCTGTATCAAATTACCATATTGTAACTCATAAATATGTACAAATATTATGTGTCCATTTATAAAGGAAAGAAGAAGGGAAGGGAAGGGAAGGACTTTTTCTAGCTGGACGTGGTGATACATGCCTATAATCTCAGTATTTGGGAGGCTGAGACTGGAGGATCACAGATTTGAGAACAGGTTCTGCAATTTAATGAGACCTTAGCAACTTAGCAAGACTCTTTTTTAAAATAGTAAATAAAAAGGGCTGACGATATAATTCAGAAGTAAAATGCCCCTGGCGTCAATCCCCAGTACCAAAAAAGAAAGAAAGAAAGAAACTTTTCCAAAACCACAAGCTAGTAAATGAGAAAACAGGAATCCTTAACCCATGTCTGTTTATCTCCAAATTTTTAATACATGTAACATAGTTACATAATGTAAAAATACAAAAACAAAAATGTAATAATTTTCCCTGCTTTCTACTCAATGCTCAGGAAAAATTAAAAAAGAATATCACACAAGTTTTATTTTTCTAATTCTCAGGGTCTCTTCATCACTAGGCTAACTGACCTACCAGAAATTAATTTCTCAACCATGCAAGTCAACAGCAAGATATGCGCCCTATTATTATCATTTATGTCACACACACACACACACACACACACACACACACACACACACGCACATCACCAATTGTTTCTATGTTTGAATTCCTCTTCAGGTGAGTCCTCATGCCCTCACTGAGCAGCTTATAAAGATACTCCATAAAGGTATGGTAATGTAGCCACGATCATAAGCCCTCGCTGCCGTGCTCCCAAGAATCTATAGGCTTCTGGTCTACTTCCTGGCCCCAGGAAAGTGTCAGTGACAATCTGGTGTCTCTGACAACAGCCAGCTACAACCCTGATGAAAGAAGTCAGCTTCCTCTTCCCACAAACATCTGGATACTTCCTATTGCAGGAGACTCTCAGCTGTGAGGAAGGAAGGAAAACTAGAATTTAAAGACAGTTCACCCAGTGTTAGCACTTGGCTAACGCTGTTATAGGATTGGTCTTGCCCACCAGGATGTATGTGGGAAACAGCGATACTAAGTAGAAGGTGGACCGCAGATGGGGGTGTCAGGAAATGTACTGTGATGTGACAGATTGGGGACTGTAGTCATTGCTACCCCAAGTCACTCTCTGAGTCCCATTGGCCACTCTGGGCTCATCAGACATCAGAGCCCCTGATCTGCAGGGGAAGAAGGACAAAAGTATCAAGAAGGTCATTGCACAAATAGAGCCATTGCGCAAGGGGAGAAGTTCAACAAGAGCCAATGATGGTATATACACGCAATGGAATGTTACTCAGCCATAAAGAAGAACAAAATTATGTCATTTGCAAGAAAATGGATGGAGCTAGAGAATATCATGCCAAGCAAGATTAGCCAGTACCCAAAAGTGAAGGGCCGTATGTTTTCACTCATATATGGAAGCTAGAGAGAATTTGAGAAACAAAAAGGACTTCAAATAAATAACGGGAGAGACTAGAAGAATATTGGAAGGGGACTTGGGGAGAGAAGTGGGGAGGTGCAAAGAGGCAGCTTTATGAAAGTTCAAAAAATCCTATGTTCATATATTAAGTTATCAATACCAATTTTAATATTATGTGTGGGAAGGGAGAGGGAGTGGAGTGTGACCCGGAGGGAAACACACTACAAGTGTGCTGTGTGCTTGTATGTTTCTATCACACTGAATCTCATCGTGATGTATAATTATAATGCACCAACTTTTAAAGACTAGAAGGAGGAGGAGGAGGAGGAGGAGGAGGAGGA